>MNPL01004691.1:0-14694 GCA_002081605.1 Tropilaelaps mercedesae
TATATATACATATATATATATATATATATATTTGTAATAAAATAAATGAATAACTGTGTGGCTTCACAGCACGCCCATGGTGGATTATCATCTAGAGCAGTTCTGGGGCCTTCAGATGTTCACCTTAGACAGGCCTTAGCATTACTGGTTTTAGAACGACTATTTCATGTCGGTATTTCATCACGGTAGGTCGAGGTAGGCCTGTAGCAGTACACCTAACGTTATTTCATACTTTTTCGTCATAACGTACTGCACTGGGGCCACAGTATCGCTCAATAATGGCGTTTACGCCTGAGCATCAGACGGTTTCGCGACCATCAGGATCAACGATGTTGCCCGCTACTGATCTACTCTGAACGCATGTATAACGTGCAATACTTTTCTAGGCCTTCTTAGAGGCGACACATTGTTTTCCGTAAAACGAGTCCAGGAATAGACCGGCGAAGACCAAGATCGTTCCGAACCACTGCCGTTCGTTGAGTGCGTTCCCGAACAAAATGACAGAGACGATAACTGTGAAGAACTTCCGCGTCGTTGTCACAATTGAGCACACCAGCGGGCCGAACTCGGTCACCGTCGAATAGATGAACACCTGGCCGATAGCCGAACAAAAGGTGAATAGGCCGATCTCGCTGTAGAGCCGGGGATAGGTCTGGACGAAGGAGGTGAATGCCGGTAGTTCGCCAGTGTATAGCAAGCCTATGCCCACATAGGCGAGCGCGATGAAGTTTATCTTCGCCATCATGTGGAGTGACTTCGTGTGAAACTCTTGACGCATGCGGTCCTGTGTAGCTCCGAGAAGACCATCGCCCGTCAACGAGATTAGGAGAAGCAGGTTGCCGAACAACGAACTGTCCTCCGTCTTGCCATGGTCGTCTTTGTAGATAAAGAGCGAGACCCCGACGATGATGAGCATAACAAATACATATTTGAGCAGTGAATATTGCTTTCGAGCTAGAAGCATACCCAAAACCATGACTGAAATGGGCTTACACGATTTCGCAATGACTTGGGTCGGATAATCCACGAACTTCAGCGCCGTAAAGCTGGTTAGCATGGCGCCCAGATAGAACGCGCTCCCTACGACATAATAACGCACCTCAGTCAGATCATCGCCCTGCTTCCAAAACGTATGGAGTACAACCTGAGCAAAAATCGCGTTGGTCGCACACTGTACGAACAGTAGCGATAAATGGTAGGTGAAGTGCTTCTTGTCCTCGCCGTACTGGCTCCTCAGGATTTTCTCCTGATAGATGCCAAAAACGGCGTATGAGATCAGGATGCCCAAAGCATAAGCGAGAACTTTCCAGGACGACGACATCTTTTCACTGCTGTATGTCTGCTCAACACAGGCGCCACTCTCGCACCTGGTAAAGTGGAGAGGTCTGATTTTCTCACGATGCTCGGTTAGAACCTTAAGATTGTCGACTGTGCTAACCTCATTTTGTTCCATCTGGTAAATAGCTAGTGGCGACACCCGGCGCTATACACAGTTGTAATAGAGTTGGCCGTTTCCTGTATGTCTTCGAATAATGTTTCTGTAGACAACCGATTAAAATGTGAGAGCAATATGTGTCTTTATGACTGTAGCCTGACACGAGGCCTATCTGAGATTTCTTAGGAGACGTGTCGCAAAATCGATCGGCGGTAAAGTTTAACAGCTGACCCGGTTAGAACAGATTCCTTACGTACACGTAGTCTTCAAATAGAACATCGATGGTAAAATTCTTAGTTTTAGATTCCGAGTTTTATCTTCCGAAGGTTAAGCGTCTTTCTTGGACAGTGATCTCCGCAAATGCAGAAATGACAAATGTGAACATTTTGTTTCTCAATATGCTATGAGGTAGCGAATAACAAGTAGGGAATACATGAGCGACAAGAGGATGGGAAGAGTGAGACGATGGCAGCTACAGCAATATTGATTATTTCAGTTACTTTTTGACCTAATAAACACAAAGATACTTCACTTAATAATTCAGACACGTTCACGTACGTGTGGTTACAATTTATGTATCATTGCTCGCCTTATATAATCCCTGTGAGAAATTTTTCCCTACACTCGTTATAACTGTGTCCAATAAAATTTTTTGTCGTCATGTCTAAGGTCTTCGGAGCTGTCACATAAATTCTCAATATATTTGATAATTACACCGTTAGCCTTCTCCTGTACTGTAACTCGTAAGTGAATATGTCAGCTTTTGTGGTATATATGAAATTATTAAGAATGATTACCGTAGTTCGTATGATACATCAACAACAATTAATGTGTTTGCAACGCGCAAAACCAATGGGTAGTTAAACTCGCTCCGGCCACTATTACTCGGAATGTTGCCGAACTCTTCCGTGGCGTTTATTTGGAAACAGTAAGTTTCAGCTTAAGCTGGTGCATTGTTGCCGTACTGTATGGTATTTGAGATTAGATTCACACATAGATTCTTTAATGTCTATATATGTTACATCGGGTTTCGCTAACCCACACAAAAGTAAATTTGGAACAATAAAACTGGAGTGCTATGACGTGGTGTGAAGCTTGAGAAGCCGGTGCAACGTGATTCAGGAAAAGCGTGAGTAAAATTCTGAGAGAGGTTGCAACGCAGCACTGTAATTATGCGCATAGCAATAATTTTAAGCGAAAGTATGATACCAGTAAACCAAAATGATGAGACTAGCCGTTGAGCAGTAGTCGTTAATTTTGGTGATTTCAACGGAGCTTAAGACGAAACAGTAGCATGGAATACATTAGTGTTATAATGACGTCGTTCATACTTAGTCGAGTGAAAAACTACTGTATTTAGTGACATCTTGCTACTGCGAGAAGTAGGTTTCAGGTCCGGCTGATATAGAGATACAATGGTGAGGTTCACTAATGTAAGGGGTGCCTGCATAAGTTACTGCTAGCTTTCTCTGACCCACTGACGTTGCGTTTTAGTTGTGCGACGGTATATATATATATATATATATACATATATACATGTATATTTATATATAATGCCTGGCTCATTGAACATTTAATTTGCATTGATTCACACTGTTTAATCAAAAGCTCTTGAATGGGTAAGCACAGATGCTCCGGTATAAAAGGGTTTACATTTTCATTGTGTAACTTGATGAAAATAGAGAAACGTGTCAACTTAACAGCGACCCACCGAATTCTAACCTGATACGCTTCATATACGAGAGATAAGACAGTATAAAAAGGTCTGCATTGGCAATAAATACGTGTCAAATCTTTTATCCTTACCGTCATGCTCATAACGACGGAAAGGTTTCGTCTTTGTTTTTATCGTTTGGCACAAAAGTCAAAACGCGCTTAGCACTATCACTACAATCGATTCGAAGCATTGCATGATTTGTGAGGGTATGCAAACGTGTTCAAAATGTATGAAAGTTAATTTTGTGTGTGGCATGTTTGTCCTCGGTAGTTACAATCTGCAGCAAATGGATTTTTCCTAGGCCTCAAATCTTTAGATACGGTTCGACGGATACAATGATAGGTATGCCTTGCGTCATGAATACAAATCTCAAAGAGATATCTGCAAACAAATGCACACGCAATAGAATTGGACAAGTGATGATTAATATCCTATTTAGACTAGTCAATTTTTATGGGCTGCACAGGCACGTCACATGACGGCCACATTACTTGGGGAATTACAGTTCACGTCGGTTTAACTTACCGCCGTCTTGTTCGATGTCTCAGAAGGGTTTGAAGGTCGTAGTTCGAGAAAATCAGTCAATTAAATATGTTGAGTGCATGAAGATTTGTATATAACATTGAACATAGTTAAGGGCCTGTGCACAGGTAAGTTGCAGTTTTCAATTACATGTGAGCATGTTAAACTTCTATTGCAGATGTCATCTGTTAAGACTGGAAACTCAGGATCTGGCGAAGCTCCGGGAGCAAGCAGCCGCCAAAGTAACATTCAACGGATTGCCCAGAAGAAAGCCCAGGTGAGGTCCACAGTATGTAGTCTTGCTCAGTCGTTTCCGACCTTGAATATCTATAAAAACTGCTCAGAGAGGATAAAGGACAAGCTTTTTATTATAGCTTTCGTATAAGTCAGAGATGTATTGAACTGTTACTTCGTAAAATTTAGTACATAAAATGTGGCCGCCTAAAAAACATCATGAACACTTTATTAGACGTTAATGTATTCAACTGAGTCTGTATATTCCGGGCAGCAAATTCAGCGCGTACTGCTGAAATGCTGTCCCAGATACCTGTGATTCGCGCGACGTTACTTCTCTAATAAAAGCATTTTACGTCTTCTCGTTCACGACAAGACCAAAATTCCAATTTTACGATATGGAGATCCATTTGGTACTGTTTGTGGTGCAGCCTCACAGCTTTGGTCAACCGGTTCGTCGGTGCATCGGTTCCATCAGACCCAAACCAACGGAAAAAAGAGGTCGAAAACTGTCTAAGTGATACGTGTCATGTCCGCTCCCTTGACAGGTGAGGGCGTGGCCTCGCGAGAAAAAGCTCGAGAAGTTAGCCTTGTATTCAACCTGTAGCGAGAAGGATTGCTCGTGTAATGGCTACAAGAGCCCCCATCAACCGGTCAGCCAAGCGGGGCAAAATGCTCCGCAGGGAGCGAGCACTTCACTTGGTGATCCCTGCCGAAGCTGCGAGCATCCTATGGCACAGCATGTCACTCAACTCAGCACTGTTGACAGCGCCGAAATTGACAGGTAACCTCACGCTGTGTAGTGCCCTGCTTCTTGGCCTATAAATGCATAATTGCTTCCTGATCATTTATTTCCGTAATTCTATGTATTCAGTTTTACAGTGATTACGGCTTGCCAACAAGTCACAGAGCTTCTCATGGGGCGGTTTTTGCGAGACATCTCAACAGCTTTACGTTTCTCAAATGAAAACGAAATAAGATAAAATTTAAAAACCCTAGGACAAAACTGCAAGATATAGAAAATGTTGTGCGGTCAACTGTCTTAGTCGCCTGCTTTATAGGAAACCTTGGGGAATCCATGACAGTCAATGTTCGGTAGCCATGTCGATCCTTGGTGATACTCAAGGCAAAATCTTCGGTCTTTGTTCCTGTTGTTTCAGAATGCTCTGTACCGTTGTGGACGTGGAGAACATGTTCATGTGCGTTCACAAGGAAGAAGACGCTGATACTAAGCAGGTATACCTTTACCTGTTCAAGTTGCTACGCAACTCCGTTCTCCAGCGGAGTCGCCCCATCGTTCAGGAGGTCTCACTGGGCACCCCTCCATTTGAGTCGCCTTCAATTGCCAAAGCCGTCCACAACCTAACAGCGTACAAGTTTAGCCACCTTTCGCAAAAGGAACTCAATGCTATGAACGACCTGGCTCAGATGTTCCTCAATTGTCTCAACTGCTGGAAGCTGGAAACGCCGGCTCGGCACGCTCTGAAGGTCCAGGCCGGTCAGACGAAAACGGATGATGATCTCAGTTGCTATAAGACCAACTACAACCGCTGGCTGTGCTTCTGCCACGTGCCGGCATTCTGCGACTCGCTTTCGTACCACAAGCCGACGAACGTGTTTGGTAAGACGCTGTTGCGCTCGACGTTCCAGACTGTGCGGTGCCAACTAATGGACAAGTTGGAGACGGAGAAGGAGCGGAGCCTTAGCGAAAAGCGCGAAATGGTCCTAAGCTACTTTCCGAAGTTCTTGAGCGCGCTAGAGCAGGAGATGTACACCGACTCGTCGCCGATCTGGGACCCGGACTTTTCTGGGGTGGCCGCTGGAGTAGGTGGTTTCGAGAAGCTCAGCGTGGCGGCCGTGACCACTGGAGCCCCTGTCGATGGATACAGTTCGGTAACGCAGGGGCTCGAAGTAGGGAAACGACGCGGTGGCGACATAGACGCAACAAAGTCTGGGGCGCCCCCGCCGAACAAGCGACTACGTGTCGAGGGCGATTTGCCTATGGATCGAGTTCTTCGCGTACTCGAGGTTATGACCGAGCCCTCCGAGATGGTGGGGCCGGCTATCGGTGAGGCGGCGCGTGACGAAGCAGCGCGAAAAGAAGAACGACAGGGCATCATTGAGTTTCACGTCATTGGGAACACGCTCCGACCTCCACCCGATACGAAAAGTTTGGAGTGGCTTGTCGGGCTACAAAATGTCTTTTCTCATCAGCTCCCACGCATGCCCAAAGAATACATCACGCGACTAGTGTTCGATCCGAAACATCGGACGTTGGCGCTGATTAAGGACAACAATGTCATAGGAGGAATTTGCTTCCGGTTGTTTCCGTCACAAGGCTTCACCGAGATCGTGTTTTGCGCCGTTACTTCAAGTGAGCAGGTGAAAGGCTATGGCACACATCTCATGAACCATTTAAAGGATTATCATATAAAGCACAACATTAACTACTTCCTTACGTATGCTGACGAATTTGCTACTGGTTACTTCAAGAAGCAGGGATTCTCCAAGGAAATATCGTTGCCGAAGGCAGCATACTTGGGGTACATTAAGGACTACGAGGGTGCGACTCTAATGGAGTGCGCCCTCGACCCTCGAATCGTGTACACCGAGTTCACTCACGTAATCCGTCAGCAAAAGCTTATGGTCAAAGCATTGATAGGACAGCAACAAAAAACCGTCCGGAGCTATCCTGGTCTTTCGTGCTTCAAGGATGGAGTCAAGCATATCCCGGTTGAGCAAATCTCGGGTTTATGCGAAGCAGGCTGGAAGCCTCCCGAGGGCTTTTTCGCCGAAAATGTTGACTCACAGCTACGTAGCATCCTCAACCACATGAAAGCGTACCCAGCTGCCTGGCCATTTCTCAAGCCGGTGGAGAAGCACGAAGCACCAGACTACCACGAGTATATAAAATATCCCATGGATTTGCGTACGATCAACGAACGCCTCAAGAATAAGTACTACCTCAATAAGCGAATCTTCTATGCCGACATGATGCGCATTTTCGAGAACTGCCGAACGTACAACAGCCCCGAGACCGAGTATTACCGCTGTGCGAACAGCTGCGAAAGACTGTTTCAGGGCAAGTGGAAAGAAGCGGGCTTCTACGAGTGACCCAGCCAGAGCTCCGCTAGTTTGTAGGGCGACTGTCTGTTCGTCAGCGACAGCCTGTCTAGCATTGCCTTGGAACTCGTCGTGAGTTCGACTGTAGAAAATCGACTGATACCGCATGGCTCAAGTGAACCTCTGTTTCTGGATGCGGAACGAGCACTGAATGCATCTTCCCTGGATAAGACGAATATGTAATATTTTGTGTACATAGATCTGTAAGCTAGCAAAAGGATGTAGTTAATCCCCCCCACCCCACTCCCGTTTGACTTTTGCCCCCGTTGTAGGGTGACGTGGTGGCCGAAACTCAAGCAGTGCTTCTTTCCTTCGCCTTGACCGAACAATGGTCTCTTCCATCTATTTATCTTCAAGTTGAATTGTTTACGTTTAGTGTCGTTGCTGGATTTCTATTTATTAAAAGATCATAGATCGTCGTGTATCAGTAGGTACAGTAGGCACGAATCTGCCGACGAACCCTGTCGATGTACTATCGTGGAATTATTGTTGATAACTCACGGTTTAGACGCAACATCGAAGAGATTATGGATACGAACGACCTAATGATGGAAATGCGTGTTTGTGCATCGAATAGTCTTACTGCATGTAGATGCTAACCCGTTGACTGTGTGCGTGATAACGAAGAAAATACTAGCGTGAGATATGCAATGTAATTAAAACTAATGGCTTTGAAATCAGCATCGCTGTTTGGGGCGACCTTCGAATCCAGCCAAGAGTTGGAGGAAAATGTGCGAAATTGAGCGCTAGCTAGAGTAGAACAAGAATATGTGATTGAGTAGATTGAGAACAAAATGTGCGTAGGGAGCGCACAAAAACGATCTCTATATTGGTGATAAAAATAACAATTTTGTTTATTTTGAAATGGAGCGTCTTTAATTAGAAATTCAACTTGTTTGTGAAAGCACGAAGAGGCACACGTCTTTGTGAAACAGATCGATTTAATGTTTAATGCATGAATTCGACTAAAACTGCACCAAAGTTGCCTGCTTCTGTGGCGAAGAGACGAGAATCAGCGGGCCGAGCTAAGGATATGCTTCTGTCTCGTTACTGTCAGTCCACTGTTTGTGTAGGTAACGTGGTTTCTACAGCAAGAAACAATCAGGCAAAATTTCTATGTAAATGATCTACTAGGGGATACCTGGTGCGTTGTCGTCATCGTCCATAACAAGTTTGGTGTTTTATCATATTCTGTTGTTTGTTCCTTTAATTGGTACTGTAAACAACAACCAGATGCGACAGAAAGATCCACATCATAAGGAATTAAATCAGTAAGTACCAATTAATTTTGTTGCTGTCAGTATTATAGGGCTCATGCGTCCTTAGTTACAAATCAGAATGCAGAAAATGCGCCACCTACTAGATTTCTGATTTGACTGACAACGTATTATTACTGTTAGGCGCGAATACCAGAGCACAACCTAATGGTGCGATATTTGCTGCATGCAAGACTGTGGGTGAATGCTATTCCGTTATGCTTTCATATCTTGCTCACTTATTTCTTCTAATGTCGACGGCACTAGTTGCCGATGACATGGTGTGCTAGTGGGGTGGACTGATTGCGTGAAACTGGAGTTTTCCAACAGGTTTGCGCTATTCTCCGCAATTCTTCGCAATAGTCCTGCGCTATTCCCAGGAATTCGCCACTCATGGATTCCAGTTCCAGGTGCCCGTCCTAAGCTATTGTCACACACTAGGCGTCGAAGTCTTTCTCTTTCAAGCAGGTCTTTCTTCAGTAGGATTACTTCGGTCAGCTTGCTGTCTTTGTTGCACTGTTGCCTCCCTCGCAAATGCTTTCTGTGCCGTTTTTGAGCGCCTGTCTAGACGTCCGGTCCATAGTGGCCGCGTAGTCTGCAGGCACATGCTTCGGTGTGTTGGCTTCGGCAGTGTCGTGTGCTGGGGAGATAAAATTAGTCAATTGGATAGTTAGAGTAGAAAGACACACACATGTAGGTATAGAAACAAGGTGACCAGTCCATCGTACGTGAATGGACACCGTACACTTAGTAATTATCGAGGCGTACCTCACAAAGTATTGCCAACGCAGGTGAATTATTTGAGAACGACAGGTAGTACATCTCAAATGTTGCTGATACCGACGTATGTGGCATGTTGGGTTGGTCAATGGAACTCCAGCGCTGGGAAAGGCTGTGGCGGAAACATCCCATGGCGACCATCCATGGCTATTGTGGTACTCCACACTGCCATACCACAATGGTCAGGCAGCGCCAAATGTCAATGAAGAGACTAAACCGATCGAGAAATCCTCGTTTTGCTAGGGCACACTTGAGTCGTATGCGTAGAAGGAACAAAGCGTAAATAAAAATAATCTATTCATGTTAATGGATCCTGTCTTTACCACCGGGGACGTGCTCCTTACCCTGTTGGGCAGCATTGCGGCGTACGTTAAAACGCCACAAACTTGCTCCACGATGCAAATGCGTTCTAGCAACCTATATGCGCGATAGACGCCTACTAGAATACAAAAATGTAGTTATTTAAGTTGTTTGCTCTCGAAGTAGAGTCTGGCTGGAACGGCACAGCAACGTCAAAATTCAAGGCTGACCCCTCATGAAACATTCTATAAATAGAAAATGTATGTAGTTATCTCCGTGCATGGAAGGGTGAGTACATCTACGAGAGTATTCATCGTCCTGAGAAAAAAAGTCCGTGTTTCGTACAGTATTCAAATCGCCTCCAGACTTTTCTACTGACACACCATAATGTGCTCAAGACCAGGATGAAAGAACATCCTGGTAACAGACTGGTAGAGAAGTACTAGTAGGAAATAATACGTTGATGACCTTGTCTTTGAAGGATTTATGTTTGATACATCTACTGTTAGTTGTGTCTCAAAAGCGTGTGGGATCAATGCGGCAACACCATTCAAAGTATTTCAGCGCCATATGGATAGCCATTTCTTGTGGATTAACGCTTGCACATTTTGCCGGGATAAAGATGTAAACATTGTTGAATATCATTTTAGTGTTCAATATGAACCGTGCATATGAATTTCGGCTGCATTCTGCACATCCATGGAATAACAGGGTGCGTCGCAATTAGCTGTCTTCACAGCTTCAAATGTTCATTGCAATATTAACTAAAATTTGCGGAATCTGTATCCTATTAAATTTAATTAGTTTATTACTAGTCATTTTCTAAGAACGAATGCTCTTCTACTAAGTAGCTGAACTCAGGTCGGTTCAAAAAGAAGAAATCAGAGAAATCGGAGTTAGAGACGCGATGATCTGTCAGTTGTTTATCCATACACCTTTCTCAAATCATATTCATTTTGTTGCGATATATTCCAACTTTATTCGCCCAATATAAATCGAGCAAATTCGTTTAAAGCTTTAATAATATGTTGCGCTTTTTTGTAGCGCGCGCCCACCCATTGCTCTCGGAGAGGTCCGACCGGGGAGTGAGGGATTTCCGTCGGTTCGCAACTTTGGAGACGACGCCTTCCGAGCATTAGCCGAGCGATCGCCCATTTTCTGGCGTTGTTTGGCGGCTTCGGTCCGGCTCAGCTTGTCAAATTCTTAGCCCGCACGCCGGTAGCGCATAACGCAATCTTTTCGGTCCCGACATGCTTACCGACGTCGCAATCAAGGCTCGTCTTGAAGACCTTGCCGTGTTCCACACCCACTTCAAGAAGGTTTATGAGCTTAAGGTAGGCAACGCCGGCAACATTTAGCGATCTCAGAGAAAAAATTTTTGTCATTTTGCGTAAAATAATCTTTAAACAAGCAAAAGCATTTCATCCAGCGTGTCCGACAGGACACCGGTATACCGTAGCGATTTTATCAGCTGTCAACGATGTTAACCTAACCTGACATTAATTTGATTGCCTTTTAAGGATGACGCCTGCAAAACCTTCGTGCACTGTGATACGTTTTTCAAGTGCAACAACGGACGTATCAAGCTTCGCGAAATCAAAGGCCAAGACGACGAAACTGTCGAGCTCATCTACTACGATAGGTAAGTGGAGTCGCCATTAAACGAGGAAGATATTCATGTACGAATGCTTGTGAGAAAATTAGCTTCTAGGTTTTTCCTACATTTGTGTGGAGCTAAGCATCTTGCTAGGTGCAAGCAAGAATTTCGCATCCGTTGTGCAGAGAGAGAGAGAGAGAGAGAGGGCAGGCTTGTGGTGGCGTCCCCAAAGCGTGGCATCAGCACTTCGTTGCAAGCATGGAAGACACTCCGAAGATTCTTTTCACCTAGGAAGACCCCTACTGCGTGGAGGATGTTTATTAACCGATAATGTAGTTTTCGGCTGTGGGTTGCTTGGAAACAACTTGCAGCCAGAATTGCATTGACGTGCGTTTCGGTGTAGCGCATGTGCAGAACCCTGTAATCGAGGCTTAGAAAATTGCTCCCGTTGAATTCAACAGCTTAATTGAAGAAGTACATATTGTTTCTTTACTGGTTAAGTCGGCATGTGTACGTATTTGGGAATACGGGAGTGAATGAAACGAAAATTCTTTGGTGACTCACAAATTTGGCAAATGCGGGAATCGTACGCTGAAATTTAGATGGTGCTTCACTAACATTTCGAGTCGATATGCATCGACGAATTAATGTGTATGAAGTGTATACAGTATTCTCTTCGGTTGCGTCCAATCATTTTGCTCGTCTGTGCCTAGAATCGATTGATGTCATGTGGAGGAAAGCCTGCGACGACAAGGATGGACAAAATCAAATATGGCTGCTCCGGGACTATCACCGGCCGGGTCCAATGACCTCGCCACCCTGAATGGGGTCCAATGACCCTCTTTTTTCACCCCACCTTTAAGCGACGCCACTAGAAAGCTAGCTGCAAGTTTAGACAAATTTGTAACAACTATATTGACACTATCCGCAGAGACTAACTTTGTATAATGACCCCGATGTTGCGTATAGCATTGTGACGGCACCTGAATATGATTTTAATCGGCAGTCAGTAGCTCGTGTGGTTTATGGAGTCGAGTTAAATCTCTAAATGTTAGCTTTAGGTCGCTTAAGCATAGGGAGAGGTGGCTGTTGCTATTTAACTGAGAGTTGTTTAGTCCTGAGGTCAGGTTTGGTTGTCATGCTATGTGCCCCCCAAGGGTGCATGCGACATCAGGACATCGTTCTAATTATACGAAAAAAAAACAAGTTGTGCCGAGAAAGACCCAGCCAGAAAAGGTTCCCTTGAACCAAACTATTTCCATGCATGTACAATCGAAGAAATTTCCTTTTCGACGTGCGTTCTATTTAACTGGTAGATAAAGTAATGATTTATTCAAGTCAATTCTTGCAAAAACGAGCTAAGTAAATTAAAACAATCTAACCAGTTCGCATCTCTTAGGGCCTGTCATTCCATGTCAAAGCTATCAGACAGTTTTATTGACTAAAAATGTGTTCAGAGCTATATATATTTGTATATATATATATATATATATATAAACACGCGTGTGTAGTCCAGTCTAGGTCGCATTGTTAATGATGCTTGAGAACGATTTTGTAATGCTATATTGATAAACAAGACTGGTTATAATCATATATACATAGAGTAGCATTTTTGCAACAACAATAATGCCCGTTTTTTAGCTATTGCAAGCACTTTAGAACTTACTAATTTGCGATTCGCGATGGTAAACGGCGAAATCCTATAAAGGTCACTGGCAAGAAACAAAAATGCGTCCTGTTTGAAGTCGCTAGCCTTCGCAAAGTGGAATCTGCTATGGTAGTGTAAACCAATTCTTTGTGACAACTGTCGTCGCCGTATGGTCCAGTATCAGCTGCCATTGTGACTGCTTATTATTAGACAGTTCCAGTACGCTTACAATAGTTTCTTCAAAATCCTAATCGCTATTTACTCTTTTTGTGGATATAATATGCAGGGCTGACGTTGCTGGGCCTAGGAAGACAAAATGTATTTGCTACAGCACGAGAAAGGACGGGGCGGCGTTAAAAGATGTGCTCACCCAAGCGTACGGCAAGCGGGGTGAGGTGAAGAAGACCCGGCTGCTGTACAACGTCGAACAAACGCGCATCCACATCGATGAGGTTGGTTTAGAGGGTGCACATGTAAACCAATACGGCTTGATAGTTCATTGCAAAACAACGCTGCGATAAAACCAAACGACAGAACTAATATAGATTAATGGACTGAAAGTTTTCATGCACTTTCGGCTAACCTGTGACTATCGCGCGCTTGGACAGGGCGAAACGTGCCCGTCTCAGCTACGGCTTGATCGCATGTTGAGTTTAACATTCGGTAGCCACTACGCTGAGTTAGAGGTTACAGCATAAGCAAAATGATGAGCAGATCCACACATCTGGGTGGGCCAATTGAGTTCGAGTCTGAAATTTAACACAATATATTCTTCCGAACTTCTCCAAGCGGCACCTGCCGACAAAGATAAAACTAGAAAACAAGATGGCTTGAAAAATGTAGATGAAACGACACCCACCAGAGCATATTCTTGAATTGATTTCAGTTTAATACCATTAACACGCTGTTGGCCACTGCTGTATACATTGTTCTCACGCTTCAGCAAACTGCCAAGTAGTTGAAAGGTCCAAACGTTTCCATGTAACCGCGCCTTTGTTTTATGTGCGCATTCGCCGCTTAGAGCACGATATGCCTAAAACGTTGCCGTTTGAAATTCTCAGGTGGAGGGTGTGGGCTCGTTCATGGAGCTTGAGGTTGTGCTCCGCGACGACCAGACTGAAGAGGATGGCAAGAAAATCGCTGAGGAGTTCATGGAGAAGCTCAACATCACTCCCGACATGCTTGTGAACAACAGCTACATCGATCTTCTAGTTGAAGCCCGCGTGGCTGGCGCCAAGGAGAATGGAACAGCATCCCAGGAGACCGATAAGCCTGAGAAAGCCGACTTGCCTGAGGACAAGGAGATGGAGGAGATCGCCCAGGTTCCCAAGGAGGTTGAGGAGTCGGCGCCAACTGCCGAGAAGGCCGAAGCAGTTATCCAGAATGCGACAGAGCCAAGTGAGACCAAAGAAGCCACGAAGGAAGACGAGAAGGCCCCAGCAAGTGAGGCCCCAGAAGCCATAGAGGCCGACAAGCCTGTGGAGAAGGCGAATGAGGTTAAAGAGATTAAGGACCAGGCCAAGGGTGACGCCGCTGAGGCCAAGGAAATGAACGGGGATAAGACTGAGGACACCAGCAACGACGCTGAGAAAATGGATACGGACGAAGCAGCCGCCGAGAAAGGCGTTGAGACTAAAGCGCCTGAGACGTCGAGTGGCGAAGTGGCTGTGGACACCAATACCGAGGCCTAAGACCATAACGGGGCATTTGCCCTCAAACTTCTCCCTGCTGGCCGCCTTCTAACGAATGTTGGACATATCAAATACCGCATCAAATGCCGGACGATGAAATGGTGTGGCCATACACGCGGGGCCACGCTTCGATAAGCAGACGGAGCACGCCGCTATAGATACCTACACGTGACACAGACGAAATGAAATGTGAACAGCGTCGATATATGTATAAGCTAAAGGCACTCATAGGCGGGCGACATTGTGAATCTTCTATACATTCATATATATATATATATATATATATATAATTTGTATCCTTATAATAATCAAAGCAGGTCAGCGACCTCCACATCTTCGATATGTTCTAAACGAAGCGATATACCGGGAAGGAGAAATACCCGTCCCAACC
>MNPL01004692.1:0-15359 GCA_002081605.1 Tropilaelaps mercedesae
ATATATATATATATATATATATTACCTCAGTCTTATAAATATTACAACATTTATTTGCAAGTTCAAACCTTCACATTCTATGAAAGAATATATTGGATGATTTTAATGATACACGCCTGTTAAGAAAATGTTATATTTTTGAAGGTACTACGATCCTCGAAGTGGTATCTCTTTTCGTTTTGATCATTACAAACGAGAGGCCAGTGACAAGCAGCCAATGTCCCCAACGAGCACTCCAGACTCTGAGGCTCTCCGAGCGGCTCTTGATGCAGCCTGGGATTCATACTGTATCGAACACTACCGTCACGGCGTAGCTGCCGTTTTCGATCAAAGTGAAAACAATAATCAACAGTGTAGGCAATACGTGATGTGTATCGAAGATCACCAGTTCCAGAGTCATAACTACTGGTCGGTAAATTTTGAATTAGCTAGGTAAATACAAAATATCAGAATCCATAAAGTATCCATGCTACGATATAGGACTCGAACGGAATGACTAAATGTATACGTTGTTAAATCTTTGGAGGTCAGCATTGGTTCCTGAAGGCGGTGTGTCGTTGTTACACTCGTTTACTCGCCTGAAGTGGACTACCTCATCAAATACAATAACCTATTCTTTCAAAAATCTGCACAAAGTCTGGCACTGACAGTTTGACACACACGAAGTCTTTATATGCCTTTGTTCCAATGAAGATAATTGTATACCATAAATTGCAGGAACGGCCGTTGGCGTGGTGTGTGGACACTTACATGTGAATCGGGGGCAGGTCGGGCGTCCTTGGTTGGGGCTGTTAAAGTGCAAGTACACTACTACGAAGACGGGAATGTTCAGCTTCAGGCCAACAAGGAACACAACCTGTCTATACCTATTGAGGTTAGTTTTTATGTAAAAATAATTATTTACGCTGCACCATAAACGATATCTAAACATATTTCATAATCCGAAAAGCTACCTACTTTCACAGGCGACCATTGACTTATTGGTGATGACGTCTTACATATTATATGTATAAAAAATATATTTTTTTGTGCTATTTGATACTAAATATGTGCTCTTTTCTTCAGAATGATTGTACGGTATTTGCTCAGGTTGTTGTCCACGCGATCCGGGATGCCGAAGCATCATATCAGAGTTCGATTAATGAAAACTACAAGTCAATGAATGACAAAACCTTCAAAGCGCTCCGTAGGCATCTGCCTCTTACAAGATCCAAGATCGATTGGCAAAAGATTCTCAGTTACAGGTGGGCGTTTTGTTACTATATACGACAAATTTAAGCAGATATGGAAACTGCGTGCGATTCCTCTAACGAAATGTATTTTCGATTCTCAAAAGTTGGTTTGTCTTATATTTCTGTTGAAACCTTGGTTTTGCTACAATACCTCTAAAATTTGCTTATTGTCGTTTTTTGTACTGTTTAGGGTTGCTTCTGAAATCAGTACTAAACAACAGTAGCTTCAAGATAGTTGCCTATTCTTTGTATCACCAACCAGTGGTTGTCAAGTTTCTGCATTGCAATGTGAGACAAGCATTGACTTTTCGGCCACAGGGGCTGCTGGCGGTTCATCGGAAGGCTTTGTCTACAATCAGTCCGCGCGACCAACAACAACAAATATACTAGAAAGGGACAGTCGCCACTACATTTTGATGCGGAACGTCTGATTCATAAATGCTAGTTTAGATGACTACTAACCTATAAGGAAAGCAAATAAACCGATTATCATATTAAAAAATGAAGTTTTCAATGTGCGTGTCTATGCTCCCGTGATTATAAAGAAAACTTTTAATAACTGATCATGCTAAGTGCTATAGTGCTATAACTGTAACATTAACTTGCACGATAAGCCATTGATAATGTCGTTTGAATTGAATAGTGATATTACAGTAAATTTTATGATGAATAGCCTCGAATGGCCTCTACGATGCTGAATGCTGATGGTTCTGGCGACAGTGGTTGCGAGAGTTGATATCGAGCTGATGTATAATGTTGTATTGGAATATTTTCCCAATAAAAAACATGTAATTAGATAAAAATGGATTCAATTATTAATAAACTACAAAAAATTAATCCACCCATTGCATTTTTAATCGTGTTCTTTATTCGTTTTCATTGTCTTGAGTATGCCAGAAATTTTTTCTTGCTTTTTCTAAACGTTCGCTGGCGTTTACGTTTGGTATTTTAAGTAAACAATTGATGAAGTTTATAGAGATACAAATTCGTCATATTATTCTGAAATACCAAATAAGAAATGAAAGCAAAAGCAGTGAAGCTGAATGCCGAGAAGTGCATGATCGATTCTATAGCCCCTGGTTAATTCCAGGTCTATGAAAGAAACTTTTACGAGTATTACGAGTATTTTCACAAATTTGGTCTTTCATCGAAAGCCCCTCCTGGGCATTGTAATACTGAAAATCGTATGAAAATATTCGAACCAAAGCATTTTATAACTTGAGAACGCGAAAAGGATGGGAATAACGCACAAGATTCGGCATTATGGGTTTGTTTATTGTTTAGAATCAGCATTTCGTCGTCGTAACTTTGTACGGAGACCAGGTAGTAATAACAAATAATGTAAAAATCTGATTTCGAAAAAACCTATACTTAGTGAAACAAAGTGGTGTTACCTTTATTATTACAATATTGTTAAAAAAATAAAGGAATACAAAAGCAACAAAATTCAAATAATGGATTGATGACGACAATGATAATGGTGGCAATAAATAAGCGCAGATATGGGTCAAATAATAAAGAGAGCAACGCTTTTTTTCATTGCTGTAAAATTCCGCACGTTCTGCACCAATATCTCCTATGGGCTTCAATTGATTGCCCAGCGGATAATTCGCGCTTCCGAATTTCTAGGCCTTAAGGATTTTTCCACGCGAGCTTAAGAATATTTGTATGGTAATAAACCAATTCAACATTTATTAAACACACTTACTGCCTACAACAATAAATAAATGCAAGGGGAGGCCAGCGAGGCAACATAGGCATATTCCGTCGCATGGTATCTCCCGCAAATCTGACCGCATCCCATACACACGTATGCGGCGGCAGGCTCGCAAGAAATGCCGAATAAGAATAGCTTGTGGTGGCACTCATGCACAGCGAATTCCATCGCAACGCGACGGTTCGATCAATTTTATTCCCACTACGTGTCATCGTTCATTGCCCAGGTGTTTAGAAAATCAGAATCGATATCTGCGAATTCTTTCTTCACCAAAGCATCTCGTTGTAGGCGGAAGTCGCAGCGAGGTCCAAGCTGTTCCTGAGCACTTTATTGAAGAATGGGGTGTCGGCAAGGAGGTATATAACTCTGCTTCGAGTCGCACGATGAAGAGAAAAATACGCTTGAAGTAGAATGCTTCCAGACGGTTCAAGAGCTCGAGGCCAACCTGATTTAGGTCCTTCCAAATGATCCCCATAGGCAGCCATCCGCGCCAATTTTAAATCGAACGGGCGCAAGACCTTTGAGATGGATAGGAGGTGAGGTTTTTTTTTATCATAACCACTGTAGACAACACCGTACGGCACCGTTCGGCGAAGTGAGCCCGAAAGCAGGTTTTTCTAGTTCTTAGCAGTAGTATGGGAGTTTCTTGACATAAGCGAGCGGGTGGCCATCGTACCTAAAGGCTGTCTTGGCGGAATAATGATAATACTAATGGTAATTTAATAATGTAATTGTAGTATAGTAATCATAATGAATAGAATATGATGACCGTAGATGCATACATTTTCTGAATGGTCATCGTATTCGCTTAAAAAAGAAATAAACAGGTTTTTATAGCCTATGATTTTCGGTTTTTGATGTCTGCAATTTAGCATATGTCATGGGGAATAAATTATGTTTTTTACGTGCGATTTTACGCGCTCTAAGCTGCCGACCTGTTATTCTTAGAACAGATATAGTCTAGAAGCTCGAAGCATGAACATCAAAAACCGCACACAGATTAACTTCATATCAAAACGTATAAAAGCTAGAATATACTTTAAATAAGTATATTCTCCCTATATATGTGTTTGGTATGCTTATTTTTTAGTAGAGATTAGGACACGGCGTATTGTTGTCGATTGTACGCGTATAAGTGTGTCTTTCGTGCGGTTACATTTAGGAAATGTAGAATTTAGCAATGAATGACATAACGATTGTCAATGGATGATGCCAGTCACCTATATAATTTTTCACATCTCCCTTTTGCAAAATGACAGAAACCTGCAGGGAGCTTTGTTTTGTATTTCACCTCCTATACCTTTGTTTTCAAGCAGCGATTTCTATGTTGATATGTTATAAATATATGTCTGCGCGTGTAAGAAGACAATCGTCTTATGAAGCTACCAGTCGGAATATTACCATGTAATTTTAGACGATTGACATACTTTTGGGGTTGAAGCGACTTGTGCATCCAACAATATATGGGGATCGTAGTAACCGAGTCCTAAGTCAGTTTTCGCGAGTATCTCGTTCACACGGAGGTACCAGGTTTAGATGTATACATCTAAACCTGGTATTTATGTGTTTTACATCACATATGCGCAGAACTATTTAATTGTACTTCATTTTTTTTCTAAATCGATCAGCTAGTGCAGTGTTAAGGTGACAGTTTCCATCGTTGTAAGAGCAGCTTATCTGACACAATCAAGGAGGCGGTTCTTTCATCCTTCAGTATACCATGCCATCTTCTCGACTGTAACGCGTCAAGTCGAAAAGAATATTATGATGCATATTGGCTGTTATCCTTCTGTACATTACAAACATTAGGCCAGCCGCTAAATGTTTGCACGATTCTTTCCTGATTGTAGCCAATGTTAGCCATTTTTCAGTTTTTCTTAACTCACGAAATGCCATTATACTTCATCTAACCAGTGCAGTAAAATGATAAATAGGGGAGTCCGGGAAGTATAGCACTTCTTTTCAAAATACTCGTCGTATACAGGCAGAGTAACTGGAATAAAAACTGAGCTATCTGAATATGACCGTTTTGTTACTACGAGCAAGTCAATACATGCGTATGTAGTCATTGTATTCAAATTCGGTTTTATCTGTCATGTGCCCATTTTACATACCGAAAAAAAATATGAATTAACTATTTATCTAAAGCAGAACTTAGATGTTTTTAGTACTTATAAAGGCTCGTAGGAATGTTAAAGCGAAAAGCTATGTTGCTGATTTTCAGCAGAGCACCGCTATACAGCTAAAACTCGGTGCGCACCTCAACATAAATATCAGGCAGCCACTGTCATAGACACACACATTCGTAGTTACACACCAGGCGGATATGACAACCCTATTTAACGGATAACGAAAGCCTCCAGAGTTTCCTGGACGCTCCCAAAGATATTAGCTTAAATCTCAAAATCTTTGATTAGTACGATGCCAAAACTTTGATAATAAAATTTTTAGTTGAGAGCTTGTCGACTCGAAAGGGCAAAGGTAAGGAACTGGAGGCGGAAAGATAGGTAATAGTAGATACTTCATATGTAACTGTTGCAGAGTTTGCGAGACGCACAGTACATCTGTCGTGAATTTATCCAACTTTTGGTTGTTGGTAGTTGTTGAAGTAGTTGGCCACTCTCTTCCTGTTCTAACACCCATACACCAAACAGATGAAGCACATGATGCAATACGCTCGCTCAACTAACAGAAATAATATGAACTAGCTTGGTAAATGTCTATAAATCCAATACCACTTTGCCCAGGACTTTATTAGATGTCAGAAAAACTGATACTTAAATAACAGTGTTAAGACCTTATCCCACAGCACAGGAAATGCAGACAACCTTACTAACGAGTTTGTGCGGGTGTTACGAAGCATTTTTAAATCTCTCGATAAATATCTAAAGTGGAAATTCTAAAAATCAGTCACGTACTTTTGTGTGTTTGAAGAGTCTCATGTGTAGTCCGTAGTTGTGTGTCTAGTCCGCATCTGAGCAAGAGGCTGCGCTTCGCTATTCTACGGTCAATGTAATGGATCCTCGTAATATATACTAGTTTCTTTTGCTGCTTTAAGGGTGCAAACTAGCGTAAATCTCCGACATTTGAAAGCACATTTTTTCATGCATAATTTAGGTTGTTTCTTACAAAACAAACGAATTTCAATCATATTCACAAGACAATGTTTCATGAGACAGACACTCCTGCTTGTAGGTATAGATCATATTTCAATTTGTTTTATATAAGGGATAGGGAATTAACAACAAGTTTTCCTTCATGCTTCAGCCTGTCCCAATCTATACTATTAACAAAACTGCAAGGCCGTTCCTGAGAAAGCAGAGGTATATTTTAAAAAGAACAAGAAAAAATATGTGGCTTATATAACTATGTTCTATATACAGCTACATATGCATTTGCTTATAACGAATGAGTTCAAACGGTCCAACACAGAGAAATGGCTCGCAATGCTTCTTTTCTTGGTCCGCAATGGTCAGATTTCTCAACATCGGTTAGCATGCCATTCCCTTTCATCTCCCAGGCGGCCTTTGGAGCCGCATCGTTTGATTTTAGGTTGTCCTCCTTATTTGAATTTTAATTGTTCCTAACGATAGCCTGCCTGTAATGTATCTTAAACACTTCACGAGGCCTCATTTGGTGGGCGCTCAATACGTTGCTTAGTTTCGGTACTCTGTATTGCAGATGCAAAGATAAAGCTCAACAATTATAAACATAAGGCATTAAATAACCTGCTCTGACCCAAGGGCCGCAGCTGACATTGACGCATTAATGATGATATGAAAGAAGATGATATATGAAAAATTTTAAATGCAGACATGAATATTGGTGCAGGTGAACTTATCTCATAGTGTTTGCTATAAAACTGCAAGTTGGCTCTAACAAAAGTTAGAATGAAGTCTAGAACAATCATAGAATTCATTGCCGCTGCGCTACAGATCAGTGGAATACAGACATTGAAAGGTTTCAACTGTACCAAAAATATTGCTGTAGTAACAGTGCATACAAAACAGCTTTTAGGTGCGTATGGTCACAGGGTAGCAAATACTCAGCACAACTTCGCTTGAACTTACACGGAGTAGTATTTGAGTAGCGCTACCCGCGAAAGGAAATTCGTTTCGGCCATTATATATTTTCTAACCACTGGCTTTTATTATGAAATATAAATGCTCTATGTAAACGAAAAGGTCATACAATACTTCATTTAAATTTTATTTAGCCTTGCCTTTAGGTCTACTGCCTTCAAAACGTCTTGAAGCTTCTCATCGGAGTTAGTTTGGAGTGTCTCTGTGGAAGTTGTTTAGATTATTTCCATAAGCGGGTAATGTTGGAAGTTTGGGTATAAGGGTGATACGTAACCGGAGATCGTGAGATCTTATTGTTTAGGTATCGATGAAATACATGATAATATTTGCACTCGTGGTCTAGGTAAAGCGAAACCAAGCCACAGATTTTAACGAGGAGTATATAGCCTTTACACAATGCAGTCAATGAACTGTTAACACAGCCGAACTCTCTGACAACTTGGATGATTTTTAACATCGTCTGTTTGAACCAGGAAAGTAAGCGTTTCAAATATTTGGCGCATTTCCTGCAGTATTTTTTAGTGTACTGTTACTTTACGTTGTGAAATGTTGAACTGCTTTTATTTCTTGTCGATACACTGCGCTTCATCAATTAATCTGCCCTTTCCGACTGTCTAAGACTTATTTTGGCAAACTCCGTATATTCCAGTACAGCATATTTAATGTTACTGGTGAACCACTAGCCTGTAAAGAGAGTTATGCAGTTCTAAAGGCTTCTATCCTCACTTTGATTTTACTCTGAGCCGACATGAATGCCCCAATTAGTGTTTTCTTAAGCACCAAGAACTTCAAGGTCACCTGCCTGAAGCGTGTGGTTTAATACCTTTTTACTTAACAGTAATTTTCTCCGGATCTAACTATGTCTATTACTTCTCCACAAATGTAAAGTCATAAGAAGTGATTTAGCAATTTCTAATTGCTAAATTGCGATGAATCTTCTAGATTCATCTCAATGTTATAATAAAATCTTATTCATAAGATTGGGTATTTATACTTAAGTAATGTTATCTTATTTTTTATCCAAACAAAACTATTTTAACTTTACTTCTCTTATTTTAATCACTAGTTCTCAGAAATCTGCACTATGTGGACTAATGTCTTTCATTTAGTTTTCGATAACCATGATTCGAAATGTACTACGAGAAATAGACTGGTGTCTTCTCGTGTTGTTTTCAATGTTGATGATTTTGGGATGCACTACAAAAAGAATGTTTTATACGTACGATTTCCTATGTTCGTAATTCGAAATGTGTTATAAAAAGCGGGTGCCTTCTACGTGGGGTTTTCTATGTCTGTGATTCGGGGTGTGCTATTAGGGATAGACTGCTCTTTTCCATGTGCTGCTCCGATGTTTATTATTTGGGATGTGCTATGTACGACAGTGTCTTGTACGTTGCGATCGGAGTAGAAACGTAGGTGCACGAATTCGATCCTTGGAGTTTGCACGTTTACCCTCATGGGGCCGGTTGCACGGAGCAATGCGAAAAGTGATACTGTAGACGTTAAAGGTAAGTTAACGATAGCCCTAAAAATATATAAAAAAAAAACTTACGAAACCCTTGTTAAAACTGTGCAGGCGATGGCGAAAAATTATGTCGATACAAGTTACAAAGGTTGATCAAAGCACTGTCTTTAGGTAAGAAAGCTACTGGTACTTCCGGGTTAGCGGAAACTCTTGCGGAGTTACTTAGTTTGATAAAAATTGATGAAAACTTTTGACCGCGTGAATGTATCAAACGGGACAGTTGCATAATGCTGGGCTAAAGGTTGGCCCTCAATTATTAAAACAGATTTAACGTTTCATCCGCCATACATCAGAATATAAATAAAATTGTTGAAAAGCTTAAAAAATCATTCATAACGTAAATGAAATGATCAATGAAGCTATTAATATAACCATTGCTAGACACCTGACGTAAAATGCACATTGTGCGTGCCCTTAGTATCAAAAAGTAAAAACAATTTACATCTCCATGTATAAACGCATTCTACTAAAGACAGACACACACTTTATTGAAGATCTTAAATACACATTTTATTAAGGATTTTTATAGTAGGGCAAGTGCCAGCATCTCTGATCAAAAAGAGGGTACTTTTCTGCACCAACGTCTCTCTCTGGCCGTTTGGACGGAGAATATTGGTTCTTATAGGAACGATCGATTGATGTCGAATTTTTTATACCGAATATACGCTAAAAATTACAAACTACGGTACTTATTCGTAAATATGTATTGCAATTTTTAAATATTACATGTACTAACATGTACTAACACTCGGTAGCCTTCAAACACTGAGCTTTAGTTTTGGTCCTAGCAAACCTTACATAGAATACAAGGTTGCTTATAAAAGAGCACTTCGCCACCGCGTTGTGCTTCGTATGTCTATAGGATACAAAACGTTAGTTGGTCTTACACTTTGATAGAATCGACAGTTTTGATACTGCTGAGCGAACAACCTTTCCATATGACTACGGAGTCTATGGCGTAAAATATCGCGTTTATTAAACCCATTGAGCCTGCCGCAATAGCATCAGTCCCACCTTGATGTCGCGTAAGTAGTGCAAGCGACCCAAGAAAATAGCAACAACTTCCTATAATATGGAAAATAAGGCTTATTGGAGACTGAATATACTGCTCGCTAGCTGAGTTAACTAAAGCTGCGACGAAATACACTGATGAATAAAGCAGCCAAGCAAATGCGCTTACTTCCAAGAACTCCGCTGCCGCAGTACAGATCCATCCGGCCACGAGAATTAATATTGTTATCAAGCCAAAGATAATTTCACCTATCTTTAGCCAACCGCTGATGGTTCGGAGGTAACCGACGTTGCAATCCACGCCTCTCCCTGCCTCCATCGTCGATTCAATCAGTTATTTACCAATAGCTATTTTTGAGTCAATTTCTGAAGTAAATCGATGAAATTCAGGCGATGAGCAGTCAAACGGCTTCGAGGGCGTAAGTTTAATTGCCAGATAGGCGTTTTTGCCTATTTTGCACAGAACTTCATAGAACCAACAAATCAGCACCACTGACACACTACGGGTAGTCTTCTAAAAAAAGTCAACGATTTATTGGTGTCTTTTATCTTCAATCAGTAACAGTCAGCCTTCCAAGACGACTGCTTTGCGTGTCAACTGTCGCCTTAGTCACCCACCTGATACTATATTCAGGCCACAACCAGATAGTTTAGTCTATCTGAGGCGAAGAGCGCCGCGATTCTAAGAGTACGTTTGTGATAATATAATGGACAATTCATCATTGTTGATTTGTGTAAGGCTCGCACGGGTATTCATCACTTTCTAAGCGCGTGATGATCTGCTTTTGCCGAAACGCACCTGACCTATGCTTTATACGACTGGTAAAACGTAGTGCTTCGTTGTAGCTATTTCAGCGCGGCTTCATGCTAGCCATTGTCTTAACAAAAATTTCTGGAGAGTTATAGGTCCCCTCTTTTAATTATGGTGAACAAATACGGTTCGCGTTTGTGTATTGGCCTCTCAGTGAACGGTTTCGAGTCTAAAACAGAGAAACGCTCCAAAATTGGATTTAGACTGCTTGAAAGTTATGCAAGACGCAGCGGTTTTCTCAACACAAGAATAAATTTATATCAGTTTTCTCCCATAATTATTACAGGAGGTTATTAAAAAGGTTGCACGGTAATATGATAACGCAATTAGAATCTCTCTGGTTAAGTGCAATACTTTTTTCGCACCTAAAACGCAGTTTGAATCAGTGTTTTTATTTAGAAAACCAACACCAGCTTCGGTCCGGTGGTATTATAATAACCCTATAATACTATATAATATAATGAGATTACAATAATGTAATAATAATATAGCGTTGTTATAGTCTCGCCGGACCTGTATTTCAGATAACTTATTGCAGCACAATACTCCAGTAAAGAACGTTAATGCACAGGTTTAAATACATTACAACAAACTTAATAGTTCTTTTGGATAATTGCATAAAGTAGTAGTTTATAATCGAATGCTCAGTTCAAAATATACAAATGTGAGGTATATATATTATTCATTTTCATAATATTTATGTCGATTTTGTCTTTTCTTTTTTTACACCATGTGTCACTTATATAATTCCAAATTATGCCTGACAGATTAAGCTGATATTACTGGTTAAGGTCGCGAGTTATAGCCTCTACAAAATACGAAAATGTTGTGGTTGTACTGCAAAAGGAAGATAACAATGCCTTTGTTGGGCTAGCCTTTATTGCCTTTGTTGACCTTACTGACTTAACCGTGATGCAGTAATATGGGGACACTATATCTAGTCAATGGCAGACGCCACATTATGCCTGAACCCCAGGCAGCAGGAAGTCTCGTAGACAACACCGAAGTGCTGCTAATTCCGCAGAGCCGAGGAGCCAATAGAGACTTCTCATCGACCTTGGTTGAAACCCGAGGTTAATAGCCGCGGCCCTCGCATGGGCCAAAGTACGGCGGGCAGCCTTCAGAGCTGACTTCTGAGATACCTTACACCTTGCCGCACCGCCTACTGCGGACGAGTTGCTTTTGGAGGAGTACAGGGTGACCAACTGCTTGATGACACAACGACTTCAACCTTCCTTTCAGTCAACTTTCCTAATATATTTACGAAGTATCTGTTGGTTTGTTGTTAAAATTGAACAACAATGTGTATAAAAATTTGAGTTGCAGATCATATTGCAAATCAGAGTAGTTCAGAAATGCAGGCATTCAAAGAACTTGCATTTGAATAAGTGAGAACAATGCTTCGAAGGAAATTAAGTATCTGCGCAGTACATACGACATCAAAGGCGCATATATCATATTTTTCAGCGCTGATCAGTTTATTTGAAAAAGTCGAATTGCTCGAAAACAAGAAGGAACGTACAATATTTTTTACTACTTGAGGACAGGCAGCACGGAGCGACTTTGTGGTGGTACTATACGAGCAGATATCTCCATCTGATCCACTGTCGTGCGCCGTCCTTCAAAAATCGCTACGTTCGGATGAGTACTTACATCTACATGGTCAAGTATATGCCTTCGACCACAACTAAATTCGTGAATTTCCATGAAAATGTCGTGTCACCAAAATGCCGTCGAACCATGATGAGGGTCCTAAGGGGGTCTTATGTTCAACCGTTGTCGCCAAATGTCAGATAATATTCGATTGGTAATATTTGTGTGTTTATTGATTATCATCTTTTCATGAGAATATCGGTAAATGCTCATAATTGGTTGTGGCCTGCTCACTCATTACCGTATCATAGTATGTGCAATTAACGCTTTTAAAATCAAGCTAAATAGACTTGGTTTAAGGATAATCATCATGTTGTTGACAATATAGTGACAGTAGATTGTAATATGTCAACATCAAATGTGCCTGCTCATATCGAGTGTATGACTTTTAGGCGTAATCCGTAAAATTAAGTTGCCTAGAGTTCTAACAGTGGTAGCAGTCAGATAACTAAAATATAAGGCTAGTACGCTACCCTAAAACTGTTTTGGGTTGAGACACGATTGTTTTACAGATAGATAGTCATATAATAGACTTGCTGTCGATCCCGAGTAGCCAAGCTTCGTATCTTGGGAGTAACTATTATGTCTGCCTTTCGATAAAACATTTGCTAAATTTTAAGCATGATACAGACAATCACAAAAAATTACGATAAAAAGACCCCGCTTAGAATTGCTATCTTTATTAGCAACAAAGGGCTTTATTAGCTTAATTATCTTTATTAGCTTTATGATTGTTATCTCTCCATTATTTAACTCCATATTTTATATGCATGAGGGTTTGTACTGCTGCCCACCACAAACACGCATTGTTGTTTCTGCTGCTCTGATTGTAGGCATTCTTCAGACAGATCATTTTTATCGCCTCCTGGCGTACAATCGATAAGAATCGCAGACCCATATTATGATAAATTGATCTACACGCGCATTTTCGATATTGATCGATATTTGAACGCACATGGTATTCGTTGAAGTTTGAATTCGACTTTGCGGGATATCATCGCTACACCGGTTGCTGGCAGGGGCAGTGTCGCTTGACATGCATGCACTTAGATTAATGATACCTATTGGTATGAAACAAGTAACAATTGAACAATATTCCAGAGGTAAGATTGCTCATTTGTAGAGTCTAGGGCAAAAGATATTATCGATTGTGCGAATCGTTCAAGGCGTATTAAGTATATGGGATGTATTCGGATTACCTCCTAAACACTTTCAAGTGTGATAGTACCAAACAGTATAGTACAAGCACTGAAAATTATTTGAAATAGCAAAAAAGTTTATACTCATAATAATGAGTAATATATACCTGATTTACCAATTCAATTATTTTATTTCTGGGCGCATTCATCTTCAAAATGACCAGCTCAATGAGCATTATTTGATTTATGTGCAACTACAAGAATGCAACGCAACAAGAATGCACTGTCCTCCTATAAGTCTAAGCAATGATAATTTCTTGAGTTCAATTTTAAGGCAGAATTTGGAATTCGTATAGCTTTTCACTGTTGTAACATCCGGCGCACACTGGTTTCTCGAAATATTCAGCGGAGTATTTTCTCTTCATCATGTTGTTTTTTGCCATCAAGTATTTTGGGACCTAAAATCTTAAATTATTGCATAGATAATGCCTGTACGTTACTGGACACATATTTTGAGCTGTACCAAGAAATGCACCATATGTAAGTGTATTGGTGCTATGTTGCCCAAGTTGCTGTATAAGTATAATATTTTAATTATTATTACTGCTGTTAATATCTTCCTATTATTGTATGTCAAGGTCACAAGGTACAATAAAATTCACGGGCAGTTCATCGAAACAGGCAGATAATCACAAGAGAAATTAGCCAGGCAATCCTATAGACATTACAGTTGGCTATGCAGAACAAAACAGACGTTACAAAAAGACGACTATACGCAATCGCAGCGATCTCATGAACCTAGAATGAATTTACAGCGCGCTCGCTTACGAACAGCTTTCCACAGCAAAGATAGGAATTCCTAATTATTATACGCACCCCAGCTAATGATATTTTCAATGATTCTATCTGGATTTCTTCATGCTACACGCGTGTCGTCTCCTGCCCCTTTGCACGCACACTTTATTTTTGCACTAACGCCAGCGTCTTTCCCAGTGGCCTTTGAAGCACAGGCAAATAACCTCACAATACAGCGGGAACCACATCAAATTCAAACGGAAAGTATTGTCTACATCGGCTATTATATATATACATATATATATATATATATTCTGAGTTGTGTCTCGTACTTCTCAATTGTAACCGCTTCGATAATTTCTTTACCTCATTGGTCTTCCTAATACGAAGCTTTTCGTGTCAATGTACACTGGTAATCTGTAATACAACTGTATCATGATAATCATACGCCAATTGGGTCAGTCGACTGTATTATGCACCAGCGACCTACATTACACCATTCTAAAACATGCTATCCCCAAATATTCAAACATATGGTGAAAATTACAAAGTTCCATTGGCTGTCGATTTATGCCTAAAGCATTAAATATAAAATGAATAAATAAGTTCACCAAATTCAAAAATTTCGTGCACTATTTTGTCCCATTTGCAACAGGGAGGTACAGATCCAAATACCATCGTGTTAAGGAGACAACGAGAATTATAAAAACATTCGTGTACACCACATTATCAACACAAATGATATTTCCACATTATCAACACAAATGGTATTTCGAATTTGATGACATTGATTAAATTTGACCATGAACTTGACACGTAGAATTTTAGTGTTACCCTTTCAATGTATATACATATATATACACGGTCTCGTAAAATGGTTCATTCACTAATGCGTCATCAGTGGTCGTGGCAATCAGTGCTCCAGAAAAATAAAGGCATTTCCTGTTTTCTGTTCTTCTAGCTCGCCTGTCCCAGAAGCACAGACGACCCCCTTTTACCTAAGAAACCCACAGAGGAATGGTTTAATTGTTGATAACGTGTAAAGCGATTTTGAATTGAATGATCACGATGGTAGAGCTTGACATTTATGCGCACGTGCGTCCACCCGGCACAAATTGAGTGTAAACTAATCACGAACTGTGCGAAGTAATTGACCTCTTTATTCTCAACCTAAAGTTTACCATTAACAACCCATTTTCGCTCAGAACATGTCTCACTGTTTGGAAAAAATTACTTTAGGCCGAAGCTAAGGAACCGTGGTACTACTTTTAATCTTATTCAGAAAGTTATATTGTTATACCTGAAATTTCCAAGGGTTTCGGAGCTTCTAAATCAGCTTATCGCCTTAAACTCTAACGTGAAAGTTTCACTTATATATATATATATATATATAT
>MNPL01004693.1:0-11003 GCA_002081605.1 Tropilaelaps mercedesae
TATATATATATATATATATATATATATACAAGATTATTATGTATAACAAAGCTCTTAGAAGTACAAACAAGTTATGCGGAAAGATGGTTCCGTTATTTTCAAAATATAACAATGATTCCAAACTTCACATTAACTCAACGAGCCATATAGTAAGTCAGCATTCTTGCTGACAAACCAAGTAGGAAATCAAAATTATTTATCAAATGTAATATACAATTTTCATACAACTTGTCCCGCAACATTTACCTACCTGATTTGAATTGAATCGGAATGAGATTCAATAAATTGAAGCACCCCAAACTCAAGCAAACTCAAGCACCCCATAGTAGGTAGAATGTATTCAAAAAAACGACAAATAGTTATACAGATGAATATAAAGCTATTGTACATGCGTACGCTCTATATTCATTTGCTGTTAAGCAAATAGTGTTGCATATGGTACATGTCAACCAGTTGCGATTGCTGTTATGACGGACAGCTACAAAATATCTATATAGATATTTGGCTATCTGTATGAATAGTGTCATCGATTGGAGGGTAGCAAAGGCCTTGCGACAAATCGGCAAGACATCCTACATAAAAAAAAAGAATTGAGAGATAAAAAAAGAAAGAAAGAAGAAAAAAGATTAAAAAACCATTGACTTTATACTAAATAATAACACTAGGTGATAGCATTGATCTTAAATTGATAAAATTATAAGTACTTTAATAATACCGGACCATTGTCGTTTTAGGTTGTCCAAGCTTTTGAAACCTTATCTACGATGCCTGTGACAAATAAGCGACTCGAAGACGCTGCTATACTTGGATGGATCGTCGAAATATTCCAGGTATCGTGTTATCGGTATCTTTATTGTAGATAGATGTAAATCCTTATATAAATGCTTACAAAAACTATACAATTTTCAACAGGCCCTTTACCTCATTCTCGACGACATGATGGATAGAAGCACCACCCGACGCGGCTTGACCTGCTGGTACCTCGTGAATGAGGTATTGTTCTAGACTTTACAACGTGATAATTGTTTTTCTTTTGCTACAATCTGTCCACAGTGTCATCGATCTATTGACGCTTGAGAGATATGATGGAGTTCATACTGCTGTGTACTGAAACAACTTTAGACTATGACACCATTTAATCGTTTTTAGTGCAAAACAAAAGGACAACTTTGGCTGTGTGGGGAAACAAATTTCTACAACGAAGATCTTAGAACCTGTAATATAAATCTTCCGGATCTTCCGTTATTGTATTTAAAAATCCTAAATTATTCTACCGTAAGCAACTATGATTTCTTGGGGTAGTGCCAAACTGATGAGCAATTAGCGTGAATAGTTATTTCACTGAATTTTATAATATTAACGTTTCGAGTTCTGCTAAACTCTGATACTATTTTAGGTCGGCTCGATGGCTATAAATGATGCGCTTCTTCTCGAAACAATTATCTTCCGGGTTATAAAGCAGGTCTTTCGAAATCATCCTAGCTATGTTGACATACTTGAGCTACTCCACGAGGTTAGTTACTAGATCTTTACCGACTACAATCATACGTGCTATTGAGTATAGGCCTGTCTCAAACACATGTGAAGTTGTGCTTACATTTCGTACCACCTTCCTTAGGCTGAAAATAAGAATTAAAATTTAATCCATTTTATCGTTGACATTTAGCTACATTTACAATGCCAGAAACTGTTATATTAGTGTGTGCTTTAGTTCATTCATTAACTACAGAAGAAGCCTTTGTAAACACATTGATTTTGCTTAAACCGACAAATCTTACATATGTTCTTACAAAAATACTAATTAACTGTGTGCCCTACTAGCGATGCCAATAATAATAGTAATAATAATAAATTATAATAATAATTTTATTTTAAACTTGATTTTCACATAATTATTTTACTGACAGCTCTGTTTACTAAGCTAATTAATGACAATAATCGGCTAATAATATTAATAATAATCAGCAAATGAACGGCATACAGGTATATTATCACGACATTGAATTAGAACCACAAGGTTATATTCAGTGTGCGGCTTGAATTTGCCGCATATCATTGTTACAAACAAATTAAAATATTCATTATAAACTATTTTGAACTCTTGTTATATTAATGCATGTATATTGGTTTTATATGCATGTTAAAACTTGTTTTCAATAAAGGTTCACTATCAGACATCTCGAGGTCAGTGTTTGGACATGCTCTCAGAAAAGAAACAGGTCTTCAGTGAAGAACGCTACAAGTCGATCGTTCTCTACAAGGTAAATGTTAGCATTTCAGAATGGCAAATGTGTGAATGTTCAACCTATTTAACATACGCTGAAAGCAGATGACGTAGATTTAACAAAATTAAAAATTGGAAAGAAATTTGTCTATATTTGATCTAAGTACCGGCTTCTACTTTAATGCATTTCCTTTACAGACTGCTTTCTACACGTTCTCCGTTCCCATTCGACTGGGAATGTACCTGGCTAATATTACGGACCTGCAGTTGCATCTTAAGGCCGAAAAAATCGCTGTGAAGATTGGGAATATATTTCAGGTATATTTTAAGTCGTAAAATAATGTCGGTTATATTGATAGCCCGATGTGCACGATGACAGCCTTCTATTTAGATTGGACTAAAACAAATCCAAAATAACAAAGCATTGTTTAAAATGATCCAGTCAAGTAATACACATTTAATAGCTAGATACGCATACAATCATGTAACCTTGAACACAACGAAGATAATGATACCAATAAATAGAGCAACTTTTTATAGTAGTAACATGGTTCATTTTTCTCTTCCGTTTTTTGTAGAAAGTGCTGGAAGTCAACCAGCGAAGCAGATTAGTATCATGCACCTATTGCGGGCGGTTCCGCTGTCTTTCGTTATGATATAAAAATATTTATCAGAAGAGAGCCATCATATAGGGAAAAAGACTGCAATAACGATGTCTGTGACAATGTCGAATAAACATCATTGAAGAAAACGGTCCTTGGTTTAAAAAGAACCATTGCTACAAATACTTTTACTATCATGAGCGCATTGATTGTTATTTACACAGGTTCAGGACGACTTCCTTGACTGCTATGGCGACGCGGCTAAGATCGGAAAGGTGTGAGATAATAAGTAGTATTTGCTACTCTATCTCGAAGATTGCGAATGCAAATGACGTCCAACTTGCAAACAAATCTTCCTTATTTACGGCGATCACTAAAAATTATTAATCTAATCATCTCATAGATTACATTTCCTCAAGACGTTATTTTTTAGTATTTTTATCGAGATAATGGCTCGATAAAACCACACTATTTTCTCAGTGCCATTGCGCTCTCCTCCAGTTATACACTCGCGTTCTCCTCCGCAGTCCCACAATAAGTCCATTGCAGGCAAACAGCTGCATCCTCAGGAACAATTAAGTAGGTTCTGAAAAACCCTAAGACAATAAGATCTACTGGACTATCATGGCCATCTTCCTGCAGTAGTCGTGCTTTTACATTTTCTTCTTTCGCATTTTGACCAGAAGGTCAGACTATTATTAGAGGTGTGTTGTACATTCCATCAGCACCTTTAATTATTTGATAACATTTTGATGAGCGCTATAGCTTTTTAATAGATCTTTACCGCGTAATTACCGGTTGGACATCATAAGGTTAAGCACGACCTGTCTTTGTCATTACACCTAAAAGATACAAGCTTGATTTGTACATTCTCACACTTCTGTCATTTTGGATGCCTTTGTTTGTTAGTAACAAGTAATATCTCAGTTACAGATTCTTTCCGACAACGATGACAATTTCTCATAATGGTGCAGTGATTATGCTTAGTTGCCTTTCAAATTGAGCAAAATCGTGGTTCGTTATATCACCACACATTGCAAGTTATACAGCCCCATAAGAACGTTAAAACGTCCGTTGGTAAACACAGCTCTTTAGAAGCTCTTTGGCAGTTAATAATAATGATGATAATAATAATAATAATATCTTTGCCACGGCTACAATACTTAAAGTTAAACTATTGAAAAATTGTATTTAGCTATCATAGAAATACCATGCAATCCACATGTCCCTATTGGAAATGCTGATGTTATCTGTTTTTTCGTAATGTTATCGTCTGGTGCTAGGTCGGTACAGACATTGTCGACGCCAAATGTTCTTGGTTATTGGTAAATGCTCTACGAATAGCCACACCTGAACAACGTGCTAAACTTGTCAACAATATCGGTCGGGGACAGCCTGGTAAGCCAAGCGATATAGATAGCACATTACAACTATTACCATATTTTCAAAATCTGATTATATCTTATTTTGTCTTTTAGTATTACTGGTTGCTATGTATCCTTGAAAATGACTGCCGATACACCAACAGGAAGTATATAATCAATATGCTGGCCTACAATGCATGACTTTCTATTTCTTTACATTTAGCCATATTTAAACTCCACATATTGAATTCGCTGGGCGAAATGTCTATTAAACTTACAGGTTGATTTTAGCAACGAGAATGCATATATTAAAATGGCTCCCTAACTAATGTACATGCATATAAGTTCGGTACATTTGATTTCCCAATATATTGTAGAAAGATTTATTATTGCATTGCATGGCGGCAGTACATTGTAATATCTATAATATCAATATGCAATTTCGTTGACTTTCCGAACATACTATGGAATTCTCCTTATTAGGTATAGTAGTGGTTAATCACAATATGTAGACAGGCAATATATAAAACTAATGTAATAATGGGATATACATCATGATGACAGAACCAGAAACAATGTTGTCACCTTTGTTCTAAGGCTGTATTCCATCAATCGGACTATGTCTCCGAACGAGGAAGCCTATATATGAGGATATAGAAAGAGAAAATTTTAGTATTCCCCCATATACCAGCATCGATGGCCCTTGCCTTTAATTCTTGAAATACATGTATTAAGTTATTAATACATCAAAAATCTTTGATATTAAAATATTGCGGAAATGTGCTTGAATTTTTCTGTAGCGATAACTTAGCAATGGAAATAAACAATACCACGTTATGATTGTATAACATCCTGGTGCTTCACATTAACAAAAGTAGAACCGAAAATTACATATCTGATATATTTGCCATCAATAGTTCACATTATCTGTTTAACCTTACTGCAAGTATACTTAGGTTAGACGAGATCTTTTCATGGTCCACATAAACAGATGATTGATCGTTGTGTATGAATGTGAGCAAATCGCTTAACATTGAGCGTGCCCCCGTTTCAAAAACCAAAATGGCAACGGACCACCGGCATGAAAATGAGTGGATCTGTGATGTTACATCAGTATACTCTTATCCATAATGGGACGTATATCTTTGCCTATAGTATTGATTGCTTGAAACAAAGCGTATTCTGCATAGTTGTTATACTACCTGTTATCTGTTCTGCAGGTATTTACGTGAATGGTAGTTTGACAGCAGCCCGTTACTATTAGCTGCAAAGAGAAGATTTTGCATATCTTATTCCTATAACAAATTTTCGGCGTTCGGTGTTCTCAGACGGAAACGAAACGAGTTCATTGGCGCTGTGGAAACTTATATACTCCTGGTACGGTTCATGTCGCACGCCTGTCACTGATACTGTTACGATGTTCGCTTAACTAAAACCCACTTTTGTTTCAGGTTGCAATGAGGAAGCAATCGTCAAATCACTTTACTGTCAACTCGACATGGAAGGAGTTTTCCGTGCCTATGAAGAAGCCTGTTTTGAAGAAATTCGCGATGATATCGCCAATCTCGATACGGCTAAAGTAATGAACACGGATATCTTCAAGCTTATTGTAAATCACATCTACCGAAGAGAAAAATAAACAATCAGTACCTGCATCACTATAAACATTCTTTAAAGAAACGGATGTTTGCTCAGAGTTACAAAAATAAGAAAAAGAATGGCTGGTTGAGAAAATGCTACTATAATGCCTAAAAACCCGATCAATAGAGTAAAAAGTTCTGACTTAAAATCTTCGCTGTTTAAACATGTGGCAAACTCGAAGTAGCAATATCATTATTAAACTTCCGCGTCGGCCTAGAAACTTCCGCGATAAAGCTGTAAATTGTCCGTCATCGTATAGTCGAGGCTGCTTTACTTGGCAGATGAGCAAACGGCTGTCATTTTTCCATGTGGAGCGTACCGCTATGTGTAGTGTAGTGTAGTGTAGTGTAGTTACTTTGCTCTTGAGTAGGAGTTTGCTGGAAGAGCTTTCGGAGTAAGGGTGTACGTAAGGGGAACGTAAAGCGTCGTAATGACGGGTGCTCTTATCCATCGGGGAGTGCGGTTTGTCTTGTGGTGTAGCCGGACGTGGCTGCGGCAAGCGTAGGCTATTTGGATAAGTTCACTGTAGTTGTAAATAAATTGAGGCTAAATGAAAGGTTACCAAAAGGGCCGTACGCAATGGTCAAAATAACGCAGGCAGTATGAAGAATCAGTGAAGGTTGCACACGAAATTGGAATGTTAGTGAAAAATCATAGGTTTGCATAAAGTTATTAAAATATTAAGTCTGTACATGTAAAGACTCGCGCGGAAATGCTTCAAACGTCATCCTACTTTAAGGTGACGTGTACTACCGGGCTAGTTCTTATTGAGTAGTAGATGGTGTTTTGCAACGTGCTTCACAGTTATATATTTAGATATGCGCTTTATTTATGGGGTTTCTCCGAAATTGTTTTCATTCAGCCAGAATGTCTATGGATTATAAGGCGGTCGCTACGGTCGATTAGGTTTTATATGAAGCGATAGAAATCAATGTGACTGTATGCACATGAAATACGATTAATATTGCTGAAAGGGTTTGGCAAAAGATTGATAAAGACTGCAACACGAAGGATGTACGCCTAACCAGGACGATAAGGCGGCACTAGTCACAAATTCGCTCATTCACCCTCTCCATAAGATGAAGCTGTCGTGGTCGTTAAACCGTAAGACATTCTCGGTAGTATTTTTGCCACATAACTGTTCTGGCTACAGAGTGGTCAAGCTCGTATGTATGTTCGTACGGACATATAGATTCACATTTAAATAATAGACGAAGCGATATATTTACGGATACAATTTATCAGGCAGCGCTACCCTATCTGGAGTGTTCCAAATAGGACATGCATCGTCGATGATCGCTTAAAACAGTGCATTTTTTAGTTCGCGATTAGCGTCATCAGCTAATAGGGCGTTTGTAAAGGTGTAGTTGAACTTATCACACATAGGATGATCGATGCGTATGATGACGGCAGCACAGACTGTCGGATGGTACTCAGAAATTAACAGTAAATATACGACTGCTGGAATGTTGCCAAAATAATATTACCGAGTGAAACGAACTCCAACGTTTTGGATACTATTTATGCCCTATAAGGATTGACCTTATATATCTCATGCAGGATAGTTCTTTTTGTACCAGTTCTTTTTGTAGAGCCAGATATCTTCACAATACCTAGAAGAACGCGTGAACTCTGCAACGCCAACTGGCAGTTGCTAACCTACGTAAAGCCCACTAAGGCTTTTGAAAATAAACTGTATAAAATACAAACACTGAATAATAAGTAAAGGTGATGGTTTTTATACTAACCCATGTGGGTATTAGGAGGAATTTGCGGATGATTATGGATTATTTATATTTAAAATACACCATTCGTGTCTGCACGACAGTAAATGGTTGCTTTGAACCCAACATCAGAAATCGTTGAAACCATAGGGCGTTTTGAAAAACTAAATCAATTTCACTTGGGTCCTGGGCCTTAACAACCCACCTACACGCATTGCATTTGACGGATCTGCTATTTCATGCTTTTTACACGAAATTAAGATTAATTTTTGTTGGGATGCCCAAAGATCATGTTTACTACTAAGAGTTGTAACGGAGCAACGGGGAAACGAAAGTAACTGGGTTGGGCGTTACCATGCTTAGCGTGTTCTTGCGTCAAACAGGTTAAAAGAGAGATAAAAAGTGATATTTTTTAGGGGCTTAAATTTATAATTTTCTCAATTCCTCAGCACAGGAATCTATTGGTTTATGAAAGTCCAGGCCATAAATGCTATCGAGGTGTGTAAATATTTAGGGAAATTAAAAAATGTATATTTTTAAATATGTTTTTGTTAAAATAAAATGTACGATTTTTCATATTATAAAGCATAAGAACGCAATAACTAAAGGTATACCTACATTTATAAAAGAAAATTCCAAACCGCCCTCTAAGCAAACATTTGATGAATTATATACGAGCAACGGCAAAATCGGTGATTGTTTATCTGTTTTACCGAAAATTAGTATATATGTTAAGGAAATTGCTGAGTTGGCAGCGTTTTCCCCATTTTCTAACCATTAGAAGATAATCTACATCGTCTAAAGGTCATCAGACAAAATAAGTTATCATCAATATTTCAACAAAGCTCATTAGTCTTTTTTGGAACCTCGCGTTATGCCGAGCGTGCTTGATCTAAAATATTAACTACTTTAGAGTTAAATATTTAAATGTCAAGTAACGTATTAGCGACGGTACAACAGTGAAAACTAACTGAACAGAGAACACTAGCGCGATACAATTGAAGTCTAGATAAAGTCGCAATAGATAGCTAATTTAGCAAACACAAAAAAGAGGCTTTAACACACGCATATTCCGATTTACAACATAGCTTTCAAACGCTTGCCCTTTCCTTTATAACAAAGCTGTTTAACACACCCAACGGAAATACATATTTAATCCCATAAAACGCCTCATAAATATTAGAGTATACAACGATATGGAGTATAAAAACGTTGATTTTTGAACATGTCCTAAACCATGCTAAATATCTAAATGAGTGTTCATTTCCCACTAGTAAACCAATGCTGAGCGTACCAAGGACACCATAACAGAAAAGCAAGTCAACGATACAATAAACCAACAACTTTTCAAGAAATAAAAAAGCGATTAGCACCCAAGCTACCGGAACATAGTCGAACGAACAAGTTACTCCTCTTCTTGTGTGTCAGCGCTAGAGGGATGTAAAATATTCAGGTACCCGTCCGTTCTATAGAGGTCGCATCAGTCAAAAATTCAGCCGTGGTTCAGCAGATAGGCGGGCAACAGAAATTTTTTCGTAAAAAGTAGGGAGATCCCGCGGAGACTGCTGCACAATATTTTCACTATACGTTTTTATCTGTGAAACGGAAAAAAATCTGTGGGACAACGGGAAACTTCCTAAGAATAGGAAATCGTCTGGCAAGCTCACACTACTTATTTCTACGTGTTGCCATACTCAGCTTAGACTAGATCTTTTATAGATTTTTTAAGTAATAGAGGTTGTCAAGGTATCGACTCGTACATACCATTGAAGTCGTGTAGATTAGCAACTAAACAAATGAGGACTTTCAACCTCTCATCTGAAATTCTTAATTTATTCATGTTATTCAATACACAAGAAACGGGGGCATCTATTCTAATTAACATTTGTGGAAACGTTTTTACGGGTACAGAAATGCTCTTCAAAAACAGCCGTTTATTGAGAATTTGTACGTCAAAAAAGCAAAAGACAACTATACCGTTCGTCACTATACTGAACTACTACAGTTCGCATTGCGTGCGTTTATTGTAAGCCCTGTCAAAGGCTAACCTTCTTTATTTTGTCAACAGTAGAGCAAATACAATGATCTTGTCCATAGTACAAACACTTTCCCAAAACACCTGTCCACAGAATGTACGAAGGCCAAGCCTCACGCGTGCATATGGTAATTATGGGGCCAGTCGAGGGAAAGACATCATAAATTACTAGGCGAAATTAGAGCGATTAAACGCTCGAGGGCGCACACCTACGATGGGCAATATTAAGGAGCAAAACTATGGCGTACCAGCAGCTGTAACGCTTTGTAAGCCATTTCATCATTTTAAAAAATCGCTCTAGCTCCGATTACTGAAACAACAACGCTCGTTTACAAGCGAACCGCTTACACCAATAGAGCTATGCCGAGTAAAAAAGCGTTTTTCAATGTAATAAACAATTATGAAATGATTGACTATACACAAGCTCAGAAAACTACTATATTACGTAGAGGGTGTTAAAGAGTGGGGTTTATAGTACTGTTACAGAGTTTATATATTCGTTTACTTTAAACCTGCTGTACCTTATTGATACAAATAGTTGACTGGCACAACTGAAGGGACAGGTCTAGTTACTTATATGCAAACATTAGCCAATGAGCTAATATATACGGAACGTCAAAAGCGCCAACAAAAGGGTTTTCTTGATCTTTTATTTTAGGTTTCTCGTTTGTATAAATACATTTACTTGGATATATCCGCCGTAGCGAACTGTATTCTACGGTACTCCATGGACGTAAACTTCTTCTTTTTCGACATTATGTTTTAAAAAATGTTATTAATTTGCCTACTTACTTTTAATTACAAGAACATCTTGTCGCACCCTCATGAGCTATTTTATGTATAATTTTTGCTGAGCTGCTCAGTTCATTGATGCCTATTCAAATTTGTTTATGAAAAGCAGTAGCAAATTAGTTGTCAATATTGTAACTGAATACAGCTAGTGTCATTGAGTGACACACCCGTACGTAATAGTAACGACAGCACAAACATCTACACCTTCGCAGATCGTAGATAACGAATGTCGCTTAGTGAAGTTTATCTGCAATAGTTCTTCGATATGAGTAGTCATTATGATATTTTATTTACTGCTTATCGGGAGTTATTCCAATCTCTGTTTTAGCGTTCTTGAACAATTTCTCGGCCGTTTCTTTCGCCTGAAGAATGAATAGAAAGTGAATACATTAAAGAGTTACAATCCATTGTCAACATACATGAGTGACACGACAAAATAATCCATTAGATACCTTGATCTTTCATAATTTGATTACAAAGGCCCGAAAAATAACCCCTAGTGTATAGGTTAGTCTGCAAGCAGTAATTATATGATATATATATACATATGCATCCATTGACTACAATAAATAGCCACGACCATTACTATGGATATATATATATATATATATATATATATAT
>MNPL01004694.1:0-32937 GCA_002081605.1 Tropilaelaps mercedesae
ATATATATATATATATATATATATATATAATATCGAGCCACGTCAACTAGTATTCTCGGTGCGCCTACAGCCAGATTACCTATAGACGCCCAAATTTCCTATAAATGCTGCTTAGTTTTTAAAGATAAATAATGAGTTTCCACTGTAAACCCGCTGAATCCTAATAGCTTGTATTCTCTGTATTCAGAGCCAATATTAAATAGGAATCACACTTGTAGTCAATTTCGAGCATTTATATCGAATCTAAGTTCATTCACGGAAGGATACTCACCGACCATGTTCTTGTACTTCTTCCTCTCTCGACTTACGAGACAGCACGCTATAAGCGATACAATAGTGATTATGGCTAGAGAAGCCAATGTGGGCGCTAGAATTGTCCAGCGAAGATAGACGGGCAGGTCACCCTGGCCACCTGGACCTCCCCGCGGGAAGATCGCGTCAGACAGGGACCCCTCCGTCATCACGGGAATCGTCTCCGATGCTTCACTTGTGGCACCTTCGCCTTCAGCGAGAAGTTTAAGTTCGTACGAGGTGCCTTCTCGTAGACCAGACAACGTGTAGCGCTGATCGGACGTGCGAGGTATGGTGAGTTCACGCCATGGGCCAGACTGCTCGCGATAAGACAGGATGAAGTCTGACCATAGATAGAGAGGAAGGCATGCGAAAAATTGCTTGGTTAAAATGCGTGGATTCCAGTGCGAAGACGCAGGTACTGAAGATAAGAAATCACACACGATGGATGCTAATACGTAGTAGAGACTACACAAAAAATTAACTATAGACCTTGCTGTATAAATCATATTGACTTGTCAGTGTGTCTTCAGTTTCAGCTGTTATAATTGCTTATAATTGCTGTTATAATTGGTTATAATTGCGATAATGCTAAGGTAAAATGTAGGTCACGGAGGGACCGATGCTATGCCTACTTCGCATCTGAGGACAATTTCGCAAGTTCTATCAACTGTTAATGCTTCAAATATGACTTACGCTGTGCGTGCGGTCCAGGAAGTTCCTGGTACTTGATCGTGATAGAAGATCTTCCAGTTCCTTCGAGACTAATCCTTGGCGGTCGTGGGGGCTCAGTATCCGAGGTCCTGGAGAGAATGTCTTGCGACACAGGCCCGGAACCTACAGAATTCTCAGCCGCTACCACGATGCTATACTCCGTGCCTCTTTTCAATCCACTCAGAAGGTGCTCTTCTTCTTGCTGTCCTGTTGCGGCGGCGGTCTGATAGGTATAGTTTAAGCCCGCACCCATCGGTCGATACCCGATGTAGTACTTTTTAATATCGCCATTCCATTGATCCTTAGGGGGTGCCTTCCAACGAACGCGGATCACTGTTGGTCCCTTTGGCTCGGCAACAACGTCAGTTGGTGGAGCTGACGGCTCTAGAATTAGAAAGGTATCACAAAAATACCATTGATCATCAGAAATGCTATCATTTCTAATGCATAAATTCTCACTAAATACATAATTATAGAACTCCTTCTTTGAATCCTTTTCCTGAGTAGACTCATTAGAAATAGCTCATATTAGAATAGTCTGTATATGAGTAGAACTTACTCTCATCGGAGGTCCTGAAACGAACGCTATCCGAATGATGTCCGCTGCCAACAGCGTTAACAGCGGCCACCCTTACGTTATAGTCCGATCCAGGTCGTAATCCTGTTAGTGTCGTAGTCAATTGCGAGGATGCTTCGATTTCTTTCTCGTAGAGACGATGAGCAGAACCTACACGGAGAATTATTAGAATCAAGAATAGGAAAACCTCTTCATGAATGCCTGTGCAGGAAGATGCTAAGACTGCAGCTATGACATTCGTAGTGCCATGCTTTGGCTTAGAGAGGAGTCGTCGTTAACAAAAACACAATCAAGTATAAGGAGTTCCGATCAAGTTATGTATTTCACCAAGAAAATGCTACAATATTCGTGTGGTAAAAACAACATCCAAACGAAGTTTATAATTAGAGAGTGTTTATACAATAATGACACTTCGACTAGATCTAGCAGAAATGTTTGAAATAATATATACATTTGTTGACAAGGCCCTTATGTTCGTCAAGGCGCCCGGCCTTGACGCTAAACTTAGTTGCAACTTCCAAAACTACATGGAAAAGACGCAGCCATACAAGAATATCCTGTGCTGTCGTAATGAATACGACAAAAATGCAGGACACTTGCACACGTGTCATGCTAATAAAGATACTGAGCCGTTTGCTTTTACCCAGATCTATCCAGCCATTAAATGTTTCTAGTTATATTAAGTCTGACGGATAAACCGCCTCAGTCCTCATCATCCAGTTAGTTCATTCTCATTATTTCAATGGTGTCTTTCACTGAAAAGAATTTGAAGCGTCTGGATTATCCCAGGTAGTTAGCTTTGTTACTGCACGACGATCTTCGCGAATCGTACCTGATTGCTTCTCGTAAATAGCGGTTGCGTAGCAAAAATTCCCTTCGATCGTATGTTCACTGTGAATAGCACACCTACTGTGTATAAGTGTGTAACTTAGGATCTGCTCTTCCCAGTCCTAAAGATCACATCCCATACATGAAAATACACTGATATTGCTAACATGCAATTCGGGCAAAGTCAAGTTTGCTGGTGAGCTTTTGAACGCTTTGCTGAAGCTCCTGTAATGTTGGTCCGATTTTCACTGAGTCATCTAAAGACATCACGCGCAAGCACCAGGCGAGGTAAACCCGCGTAAATCCACTGCTTTTTGCGGTCTGATGGGTAAAGATCGCATTAATTGGTGCAATCGCTTCAATTTTTTCTCATAACTTTGTCTGTACATATGCACCACCGCTATCTTTCGAGTGTAAAAAATGCTTGTAAATTCAACATTCTCCTAAAATACTAAGCAAACTATTTTTTCTTCGCAAGGCATTATGCATGCCTTTCACATAAAACATAACATGCAACCGCTGACAGCAAAAAAATATTCTGTCTGACATGCTTCTGCTAACTACACTCGCAAGATGAGCTAAAGATCTGCGGGACAAAACAGATAATTGTCATCCGACACCCTTCGTCAAGTTCTTAGGCAGTGAACATATGATGCCAGTGTTCATGCGCACCGTATATGTACTGAAACCAAGCACAGTTCCTGCCGTTGTATCCATCTCTGGCAATAGAGCAAACAGTTTTGCATCTATTTAGCCTCAACATTATTTCTAAGACGATAGTTGTCGTTAGGCGAATATGACTGCCTCTGAGATAGTGCTAACGTTTTATTAAACACAATCCTTCCTTATGGCACGCGACAGGAGGCCCTCTCATACTTAGGCAGTGCGTGATATCAAAGCGATTGATTGCGTATACCGCTTTATACTACTATGCGTAAATACACTGCTTAGTGGGAAAGAATGCGAGGTCCTGAAGGCGCGGTTTCGCAAGAAGGGGGTGCAGCTAAGCCGGGTTACGGACAATAAGCCGTCCGGAAGTTAACATGCCACGCCACCATTTCCTGTAGTGATCGTCAAGGCAGCAAAAATCGACTGATTATTACCAGACCTTTGGATCGCGCATAGTTGTCACAGATTTTTCTCCCTCACGCATGTACACGTGCGTGTAGCACTCTCGTGACGCTAAGATCCACAAGTCAGCGCATTAACAACCGACAGAATAATCATGAAATTCCTCCACCTTAAGTCTTTGTCGCACAGTCGCAACTGTGTATGAGATGTATGATATAGAATATCATAAATCATATACAAACGCAGATACTTTTTCATTCACTCCAGCAGTGAAAAAAGCCTGTTGAATTAGCGTAATGTGTTACTACCTGGTATACATTTTTTCCCTTATATCTTTCAGCAGCATTATTGCCATGAACCCTTTATAGTACAGCAACAATTAATACTCATTTGGGCGTCATTGCTTCGACCCCACGATTCCGCGTTGATTTTTCATGAATGGTAAAATGTCGTGAATATTTGGCGAGTTACTAGCACACGCCTGAAGCCAATTTACACATAGTTCTTGAGGCCCGTGAGGCTCAAGCTCGGTTATATAGCCAGGATGACTGGATGCAGCAGCTGTGTTTGCTGAACTAAGCGAAGAAACGTGCTTTTTGCCGAATACTTAACGCTCCAGTGACGAGCATCCGTCAATGTTTAAGCATCGTGGCTACGATCGTTGTGCCGGGGTTCTCGTAAGATAGATCTTTCTTCTGTGCGAGACCTGCAGAGTATCGGTAACGGAGTGGTTGGTACGGCTACTCAGAAATTCGTGGCTCTAGTAGTACCGAAGAGTCACCGGAAGAGATAAGACACGGACAACGTTAAGGCAGCAACTCGCTATTCTGTTCTCAGGTATTGTTCTCATAGTCGCGCCAACTTTTTTTTATTGTTTTACGTGTATAGCTTCTACATGTTTTTCACCTCGTTAAAGGATGGAACATCAGCGAAAGGCTGGGGCAACGCCTGGCCAAAATTAAAGTGGAAGGCAACATCGTTTTCAACGACAAAAGGCATTGAGTTTTCATAGTTGACATCAGTACAGTCAATATGATACATATGTATGAATATATGAGTGCTACTTTTTATACAGCATTTAAACAGTCCGGTCAGCATGGTATAAAATTCATTAATTTTTTAGTTTTGCGACACTGTCAATGCTTCAATTAACATTTTTTTTATTAATTATTTGGAATTCGTGTGTTTCCCTGCCAAGCAAATGCTTGTAGGAAAGTCAAATTTCAGCTCTGATTTTCCTCTAAGCCTGAACTTAAAACTATGAGAAAAATGATTGCGTTACCTTAAGCCCAAATATAATTCATACTTAAAGTCTTTTTCTTTGCTTTCCCCGGGTATTTTAATAGCTTCCTATATTAGGCAAAGGAATTTCATGATAAATGAGAGGTGTTCAACTATGCCACTTGCTTTTAAAAATTGTTTAAAAAGAGTACATTAAAGTATTTACGATCAGAATATTATCACCATCTCATAGTACGATATGGAGGCACCATGTATTGGGTTGTTGCCGCTAATAACGTTGCTAAGTAGGAGAAGTGAAGGAATTTATTACGAAACAATGATTTCCTTGTCTAACACTAATATCGTTTAGGACTGTTGATCATCGAGTTTTACAATGGTATCCAAAAGAACTTCCGTATTGAAGTTTTTATGTTAGTTTCGTTCCGAAGTTGGCGAATCAAATTCCTTTGTTCATATGGTGATCGAGAATATTTGTGTGTGATCACATGCACCAACCAAGCCATGTGACTCTTAATTTTGTGCTACCTGGACATCATACTAGCAAAGAGACAAGCAATTCACCTAATTAGACACAGTACAACCTTGCGGACTGCGTGCATGACATCTGACATCAAGGACAAAGGGTAGCGCTCTCCATTAGAAAGAAGTCAACAAACGGGGACCTTGAAAAAGGGTCCGAGGTCTTTCTAAAACTAGCGAGCTCAGATAGTATTATTATTTATCTCTATGTTATCATTGGTATGCTGGGGTGTTAGAGTTAATGTAGCGACATATAATACATTTGTTTTATGTCTAACACAATTTCTCAACATTTTGTTCTTACGCGGTTGGCCTTTCCGTTCTGAAATAGGAATGACATGTTTGCGGTCATTCCTCGCAAGTCTATCATTTTTAGCTATCAAGTTGATTGCAAACGATTTATACTAAAATATAGATGCATACCGTGATGCTTCCAGTACTGGATGATGTATTTATTAACCGAAGTGCCTCCATACGGCGCAGACCATCTAAGGGTGATCGAGTTGGAGAATACTTCAATGACTTTCACGTCGATTGGAGCACCAGGCGCCTCTGCAAATAAATAAGAGTAATAAAAACTTATTATTCCTCTTGTGGTTATACAAACACATTGATATGTCCAAAGACTACTTTTACTTTGCTTAATTTGCTATTTTTACGTAATACATTTCATACCTCAACAGACACGCCTTTTTTAAATGAACATTTTAACACTGCATTGATAGTTACTGTAACGTGCCATCTTTTTAGTTTTTTGGTTCTTTGTTTTAAAAAATGAGAGCGAAGCTCTTTAGTTTCAAATTTTCACGTAGTGAAGCACTTAGCAAGAGAGCTACCGCTTCAATGAGCAATATCATGAACGCGTAAAAATGAAGACTGTATATGTGTCAGTGATAAAATTTTAACTAGGCTCATTTCAGTGTTTAATCAGCGAGATGAGTCAATTGATATCGCCTAGATAATTTTTTGCAAAAACCATGTAAAGATGAATAGGTTGAAAGCAGTGATATGAGATAGAAACAGAGAAGAAATAATCGTTTATTTTAAAGGGCCACGCTGAGTTAATAGTAGTATCAACAGCACCCATGCCATCAAACTCGCTGTTTCTTTGAACATTTCCCGCTAAATAAAAAATTATCTAGATTTATCATGTAAACTAATAGTGACCACGTAGGAAAGCTGACCTAACGTTAAAAAAACAAAAATATAACTCTGAAACAAAAATCGATAACTTACCAAGAACACTAAGCTTGATGGAACGTTTGTCATCTCCGTAAGCGTTTGCAGCCGTACAGGTAAAAAGGCCATTGTCAGCTCGATCTGTTGAGGCCACTTGCAGCTCAGAGTTGATTCCACCTTCAAACGTGTTTTCGATAACCTCCATTCTAAACATTTGTTACGAAGCTGTTAGATTCAGGCTGCCATAAAACAGAAGCCGTTAAGCTCAGAATATATCAGTTTTGCGACGAGCGAACACTAGCGCGTGATTATAATAGATGCACGATTAGCTGTACAAACTGTGTTCGATTACTGCATTTTTTTAAGCTATCTTAAGGGCAACAAAGAGACATAGAGAATAATTAATTCAGAAATTTCGCTTTACCGTTGTCATTACAAGAAGCAGCTAGCTTTCTTACAAATGATGAGCCGTTATTCACTTACGGCGCGAATACTTGAGTCAAAAAGAGAATCTGTAACTGCGCTCAATCAAAAGTATGCGAGCCGTGTTCCTACGTTACCTTGGTGTATCAAGCGTGATTACATTATCGCCCTTTTTCCAGGTGATGTTTAGTGGTGAATCACCTAACGCCTCGCATTTCAGCACAGCTGTATCTCCTCGCCGCACTGTCACCGGAGAGTATTTGTGTCCGGATAGTATTTTGGCTGGTACTGAAAAAAACCAAGCAGTCGCATCAATGGTGCGTGAAGACGATGCCTTTTAGCAATTTTAATAAGAATGACATGCAAAAATAATACTGTTCTTTAAAAAGAGGTTTGAATGAAAATTCGCTTAATTGCATGTATTTTTTCTGTCTGTAAGGTCAATACACTGCGTACGTGTAGACGTATCAGACTTGAGTCAAGGATTTTTTATGACTACGATTACTTTTGGTCCTGTTAGCAATTTGAGCTTAGCCGACGCAATTTGCGTTTTCAACCTAATCCGTCTACGTCACGAACTTCAAATAAGCATATTTTCAAACAAGTTGTAGATACAGCATTCCAGCTATAATAGTATATTCCATAGCTATTCAGTTGGTACGCGCGCACTTGCATGCAAGTCCTTGTTATCTTCTATTAATAGTTGTTGGTTATCAACGGATACTATTATTATTATTCAACGGTTTTCGCCATCATCGACCATGTCCCCCGCTAACAGCGCTTAGCTGCGTTACGTAGATCGAATGAGCTCTCTATGACGGCGTGGGTGGATCGCTGAGCTGAAAGCACAAAGTCAGCAACGAACCAGTACGAGCGGAGATTGTACGATACCAACGTGAATAAACAAATATATAGACAAACAACTAAACAGACAAAAAGGCATAGTGACCTCGGTAACAACTATAAAAAAAGCGTTGCGTTAGTTGCTAGTTTTACCAACTGCACTGTGTGAACGTAGCCTCCGACTTCCTCATACATGCACATGAATAAATAAATGGAAGAATTTCGAATTCAATTTAAGCAACCGCTTGATACAGCAGTCAGCACTATCTATATTTTTTTAAAGCTGACCATCAGCCAACATTTAACGTCCACGGTAGCAGTTTATCTGATCAACTATAACTCTCGTAGTACATAACTACTAGACTTTTGGCCTATCACCCTAACTGGCACGCTTTTTTTAGTATCATCCAATATAACGTATTCTTATAAGCCATAAAGCAATAAACACGTATTTTAAATTCATATTTTAGAATAATGACTTACCAAATATGTTCGTCTCTTTCTTATTTATTACCTGAATTTTGAGTCACCATCATTAGATCATGTTATCAAGAAATAATTGATATCTCTTAATTTCTGTGGTATTAAAATCGTGCATTTATACCGGTTGAAACTTTTGAATTACTTTAGTGCCATATGCGTATACAGGCATAGATCAATCTCAGTATACACGGGATGTAGCGCACACGATCTCCTGTTGTAGCAACCGCTGTAAACTTGCTCTTCAAGGCAAACCAAACTCAAAGCCCTTAAAAATTCATTCGGTAAAAGTCAATCTAATGATACTGTAACTAATGCGTCTAAACAGAAGACTTACGTATGGCAACAAAAGATGCTTTGTGTTAATTATTTATCTGACGTTTTCGTGCTGCTTTATTCTCTATTTTCGAAAGAATAATAATCGACTCCTTAGTTTTTTTTTTAAATTGAACTCTAAGACATGGCATTACGGTTGAGGCAAAGCTATCCTTTAAAAACGACCAATGCGACGCTGAAAAGATAATCATTACACGCCCATTATGCAGAGTCATTGACGCGCATAAGCCGGTGATACTAGTCCTAACAGTGGCTTTGTGCTTTGCCGCTGGGGACTATTGGGAAAGTAGTTATTAGTTAACTAATGAATACAGACATGAGAGAACAAAGTGAATAGCTGAATGCCATCAGTGCTGATATAAAAAATTGTAATTTAGCTTCTTGTCAATGACAGAGTGAACTTTTTTTGTATAAAGGAAGCCCTTTATTGAGTTCATCTCTACGGTCGTTGTATTTAAACCGGCTAAAATATACATGATCTTTGCTATCGGATTAACAACGTGGTTAGAAACTTGTACCTAGGATTGAATGGCAGCTGTATCAGACACTCGAGAATACGGTGATCATTGTCGTATAACTTCAACTTTACTCAGATAAATGAAAAGTAAAATGAAAAATGATAAATGAAAAATATTTTTGTCAACTTGTTTTGCAATTAGCTCTGTAGCATACTTTGCTTATAATTATTAATTGTTTTGTCCGAAAGCGTTCCGTATGCAACCACAGCGAAAGTCTCGGATACCCTTAATATGGAGTTCCACAGTTGCCTGAATAGTGCCTAGGATGTTTGTGGCAAGACAAGCAAAACTAGCTCCATGCAGTTGACTGGAACCTCTGACACGTAATACTCGAGCTCCAGATGCTTCCGCGGATTTTAGTGGCACAACCTCAACATATGGCGACAGCCATGAGCTCCACTGACCATCTGATCCTGCAAAAGTCACATTTAAAACCATAAACGAACATGAGGAAAAACCGGAAAATGAATAGCATACAAGCGTAGCTCTCCGAGTACTTTTTTGCAAAACAGATATCATCGTATCGGTAACCGCATTGCTCTACAGTCTACTCAAGTTTCAATAGGCGTAGAAGCAGCCTTTAATATGTTTTGAGTTCTGCTCACCAAACGATGTGAACTAAGATGTTTAACAGACATAATGTGCAAGCAAGTGTAATATTTTCTTCTTCACAGCAGAAATACACACAAAGCTCCGTAAGTAGGACTTGACAAAACATTTGGTGTCCACAGAAGTGGTTTCAAACACAAATTTATTCAACTTACGTGGTTCTAACGGCTCCTGTTCTGAAGAATAGACTCAATAGGAACTACAGCACATTAACATGGTTTAGTTGCGCTGCAGAGATGAAAAGATCTTAAATACATTGACATTGGAAATGCTATAAAAACAATATAACATGTAGCGGAAAGTTTCCCTGTTAGTTAGCTTTTTACTGCAGACACTTTTGACAAAGTTTTTGAGCAGTGTCACTTTTTACCGTAAGACTTTTGAAAAAATAAGGACTTTACAGATACCATCCTGTAACCGGGGAATGGCGGTTTTATTCTAAGCTATGTATTCGATAAGCAGTTGCGGTTGCAGCCTTTCACTTCTTTAGTAGATTGCTCGCTCTTACACAATTACATCACACTCATTTGTCCTTAAATGAAGCAAGCCTTTTGCTCACGGAAGGAACTGCAGTCAAAGTAAGACAATTTATCTTCCTTTAGTCTAAAAAGTGTGCGGCGCATACATTTGGAATAAGTTAGCTTATAAGAAACTTTTCAAAACATTGACCAAGTAGAGCTTCTACAAGATTATATATAAGCGCATACACTTCGAAAACGGTGAAACTATAGTCAGCTGAGTCACTCAAGTAGCTTTTGCCATCAACGGGGAGATGAGTAACGCATCAGTCGATTTAGCGCACACCCTTCGCTAGACCGGTTACATGAACACATACATATTACAGATAAGTATTCGGTCTCTGTGTGCTAGATGGCTAAGCAATCGTGAGAAGAACTAGTAATATATTCATAACGTGCAACAGTCATTAAGCAAAACGCTGTACAGGGTCATCCGTCGGAACCGCCCGTAGTTAGAGTTACGCCGATGGAAACATATTGAGAAATATTTCCGACACAGAAGCGGCAGCTGAAGACGTCGAAGAGAGATTGAACGGCTGGGTACACGTTTATGGCGATCTTCTGGTATTTATATGGCTGACTCAGAGTTACCAACAGATAGTAAGCTACACTTAGTTTCTCCACTTTTGTTTGTTTCACTACGTATGGAGATAAAGTACTTCAACCGCTTAGGTTGCTTGCTAAACCTGACAATTGTCTTTAAAATTATAAAGGAATTATAAATTAGAACGAACTTGAACCCATACAAAAATTAAGCATCTATCAAAACAAATAGCTTTTTTCTATTACAATAATATATAATTCACACAGAAAGAAAGCCAAGTATATATCATTAATGTATTATCATAACAGCATGGTAAAAATTTGCAGCCCCAATTAATAGAGATTTCATGAGTAAATGGCCCCCCAAAAACGAGATGCATAAAAATTTTGATAATCTGTTCAGGGTGATTTTTTCTATCTATGGAACAGAAGTTCTGAGAACTACCACGTACTAAGTCTAGGCGAGTAACTGCTTTTGCGTTCTCCTCTACAAACCATTAGTAAATGGCAATGCCTATGTAAGACAAAAAATTTTTCTGCTTTTTTCGAAGGTTAGCCCAACTCGTAGGCGGCGAGGATAAAAATTCATTTTCCTACTGGCATATAGCAGAAACTGTGAGCTCTACAAAATGAAAAGTTGTTCTACCTTTGGCCGTCCATGAGATTTCTGGTGCCGGCGAACCAGTGGCGCCACAAGCGACATCAGCGGTCTCTTCTAGGAGAAGGTCTATTTCGCTAGGAGGTGGCATTCCGTAAGACCATCGAGGAGGAACTGTAACGTCAAATAAGCCACAGGAAGGCACATTTTCTTGTTAGAACGCTGCTTGAATTTTTCCTCAAAACAAAAATTAGGCTTTGTCTCCATTTCACATAATTGTGAGGTAGTGCATTTATCTAACTCTGCATTATGTCTGAAAAATACAAACGTATTTAATCGAATTGAGTAACTGGTTCGACTAAACGCAATTATAATAATGCAAATCTCCACCCATATACTATGAATAATTGTATTCGACGTAATATTGCCATCATTATCACAAGAATTATACTAAAATCAGCTTACATTATGCAGAGCTATAAAGACCTTAGGCCTGTCTGAGGATTATGTGCTTGAAGTAATTTCCGAAAAAGGATTTAATGTCTTCTTGAGACTTTCAAGATGCACAATAACTCATTAAGTCAGTATAATTATAATGGCTATGCTACATCATGTCTATAATAGCCATCCCTTGACACACAAGGACAAAAAAAGGATATTTCAAAGAAATAATTGGTGTTTCGAGATCGCTGGAGCCAGGTGCAATGTATTCCAAATATCTATTTAGAAACCATATAAAATTATAGAAACAAGTCGAGCTCCTATTAAAGGACTGATAGACATAAAAATGATCAAATAATAGATCTCAAAAATATCAGATTAATAGGTGACAAAATTAGTTCGTCCTCAAACATCGGGAAAAGAATACGAAGAAGCAGATACTTGTACACGTTGTATATGGACTTCCTAGGCTCAGGATTGACTTACGTCACTCCATACCAATAAGAAGCGATAAAAATACAATTACAATGGTAAAATGTGCTGAGCCAAAACAAATATTTGTACAAACAACGGAACTATATTGAGTCCACTTAAGAGAATCGGAACAAAAGACAACTAGATTGAATACTCTACACGGAAGCTGTTGATACACGATACGATACATTGTCAGCTTTTAGATGTAAGCGCTCTTAAATCAATAATAAAGTTAAACAATAGTTCTGATCATAATAACGCAGCTAAAGTACTACGTTCATAAATGCGCAATTAATATACCATGAATTGTACCATACAATAAGGCACATTTTAATACAGTTTGTTTATATATTTCGGGTTAATTCAAACGATTTGTTGTCTAGACTAGTTGGTAGCCTACTTGGGTGGGCGTCTCCGTTCCGTAGATAAAGGATAATGCATTTGGCATATACAAATACAAATACATGCTCAAGTTATTGGCCATCACAAAATTTCTCTTCAACAAATTTGAAAAAAGCTTGCCTTGGGTTATTGTGAAGTGAAAGTCGGAGAGTCAGCGACTTGTTTACGATTTCGCTCGTTTTTTTTCGCGTTTCGGATAGGCTGGATAAACGCGTGCGGCGTAGGCCCGAATTTGTTGCACACTAGTAAACACGCACAGCAACAATCATTCACCATTATTGCTAATAGCAGCTGTTTTTCAATAACGATTGCAGTTGATGTGCAATAATCGTTTCTATGCCCCTCCTTTCGGATATGGGCTGTGTGTTACATATTATCGCTATGTGTCACTATGTGCTGAAGCCCATCGCTAGTGACGGTTGACAGCGGTTTAAATTTGGCGCGCCAGCCAAATAATCTTGTTCTCTACAACCGGGAGCAACAATGCCAAATTTACCCAACTACGCTATCCTAATTCGGTTAATATCATATCTAGTAATATTCTCTAAATATTATGCAGTCTTCAATAACAGAATAACTTAAGAAACCGTATAGATTTTTCGTTATAAACCACGTGCCTACATTCAGTCACCCGGCAAGTCACGTGCGAAGTTCACCAACTTACGCCATAGGTGGCGCTGCGGTCTCGTCTGAGAAGTTAAACCGGCTCGTGCAGCAACAACCCGTGGCGGCCGCCGGCACCAGACAGTGACAGCAGTCAATGATTGTTGTGCGCAGACCGGCCTGATCCGTTCTATGTGTGTATGCACTATGTGTCGATCTGCGCGGAACGCGAGGGCGGAGGGGAGACGCCCGGATGGGCGATGGCGTTACCCTCGGAAGGTGGCGCCCCCTAGTTCAGCACGCACTCGTACTTCGGCCCCGCCGACTCAGCCTTCGTTTGATCTGCATCTAGCGATAGGAGGTTTCTTCTCGCGGCTTGTCTCAGTATACAGCTCTCTGCATTGCCATAGACACGAACGATGCTCGCGGAGAGCCTAGAGGAACTAGGCGAGAGAGGAAAGGGGAGAATCAGTAAGAACAGCTATCCACCGTTGATGTGGACCGTCGGCGGACCATCGCGCATGCTTTCCTCAGCGCAGCATCCGACCGCGCGGGATACTTACGGATGGGCCAAAGCAGACTAGACTGAGAGATCGTACAGACCCAAACCAGGCCCTACGACAGAGCGGGGAAATGAGGAAAGCAGGACAGACATACAGAGGAAAGAGGAGGAGAAGTGTGGATGAAAGTAGAACGTGAACAGGAGGCGCCACACGGCCTGTTCGAATGGGCGGTAGGTTTGGTGGAGTATCAGAACAGCCGAATCGGGCTGGTTGATCGAGAGAAAATGGGAGCGACTACACTGTAGCTGCAGACAAAGACAGTATAGGGCGCGATAGGTTGAAAGTGAAAGAGACGCTGGGTTGCTAAGCTCTAGTCAACTTCAGAGCAGGGTAGAGAGCAGCCATGAGGTGAGTGGCCCAATGGAAGCACATCAACAGACACATACACATATACGCGCAAGCAGAGACAAGCGTATGTTGTGGGTGTGACATAGCATCAGCGACGCGCGCGAGAATGAGTCATTCGGGGAGCGACTGACCTGACTGAGTGGAGGTCGATTCAGTGAGAAATGCGCGGAGAAGCAGCAGCAATGCCATCGCCAGAAAATACAATAAAATACCGCGGGACGAGACCAGCTGACAAGTAGCGATAAAGAACGATATCGACCGCCAATCATATTCAATGCCGATTGCTGAAGGAGCAAGGTTATTTATTCTAGGAAGGAGCGGCTAAACCTTGTCGGTTTATGTGAACGGAGACGCTATTGCCATGGATGCAACTAGAACGCCTAAGAACTCGTTTTGTCTGTGGCTAGTACTTACTAGTAGTACTCGGTGACTAGTAGGCTCAAGTAACAACATTTCACTTGCATGTTGTGATAAAGTATTCTAGACTCTGTACGTGAAGGTCGTGTAGTGGCGTGAATGTCCCAGATTAACACTGATAGCACTAATAATTGTGTTACGGCGGTTTTTAGGCGTACATTACCCGATGAGTTGCCTAGATACGAGCGCGGTTGGGTTTTTAACAGATCGAGAGCGCGTAAACAGGGACGTGGAGCTTGTAATAGGACGACAAGGATGTGGGTCGTTTGGGTGAAACGGTAACAAATATCTCATTTATGAATTCGACCTCGATAAGCAAGGAACCCTTAAAAATCGACGATGCGAAAAAATTTATTCTGGAGCCGCTGAGTGTCGCTGTAAGGAGTAATAACTTCTGACGTGAAAAATTTTAAAGATTGGAATAAGAGTAGGTTGTAATATTAAATAAAAATGTAGCAATTGATCGAGAGAAAAAGGACTTATACAGTAATCGGGCATTTCATAAATTTTTTTTATCGCATAAAGGCAGCTATCAGGAGAGTGTCAGGTATCAGGAGGGCACTACGGTGCAGGACTATGCTAATCCTAAGCACATTCTACCTGAGCTTTCGTTCACCACAAGATGAGTCGAAACACGACGCGCTCTGTCCTAATACGCCATTTGTCTTGCAGTTCTGACAGCCGAACAGCTACTGCTTAGAAGTGACCTGTAATAGATTATTCTTGTGATTTACGTTGCTGTACGCCCCGGACGAGTTCTTGCTTGCAAAAAGGGTTTACAAGGACACTTCCATCTGGCCATTGCGAACAAAACGACTTCGACCACCTTTTGTTTTGGTCTTATGACGTGCTCGTGAATTCCTAACGCTCTTCTCCGCACAGATGGTGTGGAGATACATTTGTGCTGTTTATAAATGAAAAATGTATGTGACAGTTTTAACGTAGAACACGATTATGAAGAAAACGCTTCAGCACGTCTATTTCTATTACGTACTGCGCTTGCGAACAAAAACCGAATAGAAAGATGCTCAAATTACTTTACTTTTTTTACTTTTGAGATTAGCCAGCTTTTGAGATTAACAGCTATTTAATTTGTTAACAAATATACGCCGTTTGGTATGTCGCTGGTTATGTACTGAAATCTTCAGTCGCCATTACCGTACATAGTTAATTTTAAAGATATATTCCGCAGAAGATATCCATTGCTTTTCGTTTACCTCCTCCCTGACGATTTACTCGAGTGAAAGCTGCCTTTGAGTTCCTGCGTCAGTTAACGTCTGCGTCAGCTTTTTAGTTAGCTCAAACATAGGAACGTCCTAACCTAAACCGATGGGGGGAATCTTGTGATGCTGAGAGGGCCTCCAGCTACTACCGATGTTACAACAGCTCACACCGCCACACAAGCGGATGGACCAACACAGGCCTAATAAACAATGCCACAGTGTCTCAACACATTCGCACGCAATCGCATTTATAGAGCTAATGCTCAATTTAAACGTTATTTAGTTTATTTGGAGAACGTGTAAATCTGTAGTTGTTTGGTCTACCGTTCGGCCACACATTGATACTAATATATCACTCATGGAAGCATTCTCAACAATTGTTCAATAACTGTAATTTATAATAAAAAGATATTTAAATGTAATTTTTCACGATCTCTAAATTATTAAATGCTCGGTGGTACCAAATATTCTACAATATTTTTGTATGCTCACTTTCACGTAATGCAAATTAAAGCTGACCCTGATGAAAGGAGTATATACAAAGAAAATGTGGGAACGCTAAGCGTCTATTCTATGATTCTATCTTTGTTGCGTTGAAACGTGCCAGAAAGGTTGACCATCAAATATCGATCAAACGAAACTGAGCTCACGTCATCGTGCGAAATATTTGTCCTTATATTTACCCGACATTAGTCCAAATTACGAAATCGTGCCATTTTATCAAAAAGAACGAATTAATACGTTATTTGCTGTTTATGCCAAGTTATGACACGCATCAATTGGATGGTGTGTTGTGATAATCAGTGAGGCTACACTCAAATAGCGGGTATTATCCAGATGTTTCTTTTGACCTCATTATCCCCTAGTCTATCCTCTAGTTTTTAGCGAAATAAGAAAAACCTTAATGCGATTTACCGCTGTGTGTATCGACACTCATTTTATTGTCAAAAAACATAAAGCACAAAAACTTTCCCACAAATAGCGTTTCGTTTTTGTTTAAACATTAATACATAGGGAAATTCGTCTCTCTATGCGTCTCCCCGTAACCTGTTTTACCCGTTAGCCACCGGTGTCTATTTAAATGCTAAGATTCTTGCTCGAAGACTAGCGTCAGTGAACAGGTTGTATCTCGTTAGTCTTCGTTCACAATCCCTCGTCTTTTTCTACTATCTATCTGATCTCGTTTCTGTCTTTTAGCCCCTGTCGCTCTAGACCGGATGTGTGTAGCCAGTGGCAGAAGCAAAATCACTAGTGTCCGGGATAGCTGAGTCGTGCTAGATTGAGCCATCCGACCCGTGAGTTGCCACCGCGAGTCGGCAGGCGCTATGTGTGCCTTGTACACTATGCAGAAACATAAGTTGATATTTTCTGCATATGCTCGACTAGCTCTCCAACAATGTCGTCGCTCCTTTCCCCTCCTGGTTCGTTGCAGCGCAGTACAAACTATTTTGCCTGGTTACTTGGGATGGTTCGTCGTTCATGTGCCAGTTCTGCCCTGTTGCGCTTATGTGAACTTTTGTCTGCCTTTAAACGATAAGTAGGCTGACAATAGAAGTGATGGAATAGTAAGGGTAAACCTATAGTTCTGTCGCTTTTGCCGGTTGAGCTTAACACAAGGACGACCTATATGTAGAGTAGTTGCACTTTAGAGCCTTGAGCGACGAAAATTTTAGATGCGCCGTAAAACGTATGTGTAGGCAATAAATAAGCGATCGTCGAACAAATGTGTGGAAGGAACTTAATCGTATTGACTACACGGATAGCAGGTAAATTCTACTTTGGTTTGCAACTATACGTCTTTAGATTCTCGGGTATATTGTATGTCGAAACTCCATCCTTTATGACTACAGTAGCGGAAATTAGATAATCCATGCTCATACGAACGTCCTTGCACCACTTGCAGCCATCTACAGTGTGATAGTTTTTATTACATTTTTATAATTACTTTAATCTTGTGTCAATATAAAACAATAAATAAAAAAGGATCGTTGTTGAACAGCACTAATTGCAGGCCTAGAGAATCGTTTATCAAAAGCCATAGATTAGCGCTAGCCAAAAATTAGCGCTAACGCAGTCGGAAGCTCTGCTATGGTTTGATAGATTCCTTTGACGCCAACGAAAATACACGAAACCCGGATGCTACGCACACAGATATATACAGGTCTATCCTAATATGCAGCTTGTATACTTTAAATAGTAAAAGAATAACAGTGGGAGCACCAAAATATGTACGTATCCCAAACAGTGATATAGTTTTCTGTTTTCAGTAGTTGGCGGTTACCTCATGGTAATGGTTTGCCGATAAAAAATCGACTGCAAGCTGAGACCCATTCAAAATATAAACAAACCCTTACAGAAGAACACGGCAGAAGTCGAAGCGAGGTGAGCCGACGCAAGAAGGTTCGAAGGCAGGCCAACCCCCCAGGGTACTGCTCCAATAGGCACAAACAGAGCTTAAAAGAAGAGTCGGCAGATGTATGGAACTGAGCTGAAACTTGACTGGTGATAGATAAGACTATTGTCTTCGAATTGTTACCTCGTTTTCTTGTCAGCGGTGTTAGTGTGTCATTGGACGTAAAATTTCAGCCGAGCGTATTTTGACAAGAAACAAGCTAGGCAACAGGTATCCAGTCGTGACGGCAGGGCAAGGCGCCTCACAAAGCCGGCTAGCTCGTTTCAAGCAGTGGTATATTTTAAGGTTCAATGTGTTATTCATATATACTCTAATTCATAAATAGCTATACGTTGTCTCCATTGTATTTCTCTAATTTCTAAATTTCATATATATTAATAGAATTCTTCTATGAAATTATACAAATTAATACTTTTTGTATAGGTATTTTCAATTCGCTCTGAACAAATCAACATAACTTATATTATAGAACCAACGGAACAACGGGCCAGCAGGCGAACACGTAACATGACCTAGTAAAGACCACTAGAATTCTAAACGAGATTATAACGACAATATAGTGATCTTTTAAATGTCACATCTCTAGCGATAAAACTTTATATTATTTGCAATAATAATATACTATTATTATCAGTATTTTACTACTAATAATAATAGTAGTAATGATACTATATTATAGTATCATTACTATAATCAGTATCATTACTATAAGTTTTACAGAATATTTACAAAAATTTTTACTTTTAAGAACACCGTCCCCAACAGCACTTTCAATCTCATGTTTATAAGTATCACAAAACCACAATATATTGGTATTAATATGCATAGATATCATGTTCGTTATAACCATATTTAGTTTCGTTAGCATTCCATAACCCTTGTAAAGTGTCCACAAATGTTATCTTTGCAGATGCGTTTAGTCGGTCATTCAACATGCATTAATATACTGGAAGTCTGCATTGTACAGAATATTCAATGAGTCTTGTATTTATTATGACTATTATTATTCTTGACAATCTTCGCGAGTACTATCCCAATACTTTTTTCCATACCATAAAACTCAAACTTTTTCAGATTAAACAAAAATATGTTGATACTTGTAGCTTGAATATGTATGAATGACACACACACTACGCAATGCACGTGTCCGCGTGAGTTCCATGCATTTAGCTATGCCACTCTGCCTTTCTTGCTAGTAGCCACTGGATCGCTTCGGAGATTCTCTCAAACTAATTCTACGTGGGTCGCATCAAAGGGGAAAGGCGAAACAGGAGACCTGAAAGGTGGTCTTCCGTATTAACCATGACATTCTCTTATAATGCTGACACTAATTTTCTAAAGCGAAGGTAACGGTTGTACTTGGAGAAGGAGGGGATCTATCCTAGAGATGGATACTTAGAAAAGAAATAGAAGAAAAGAAAGAAAGAAATACTAGACAACTGAAATAATGATTAAACGAGCTCAAAGTTAGATAAAAAAAACAGAGTATTGTAATTGCCCTTATAATTGTATCCCTTGTTCCCTCTAGTTAGTACTCGTTTGTATATCAAAACAGCAAGCAGCCATTGGAATTTTCAGATTGCATCGGCACATCGTGCCTATGCTCTTGAAGATCAACTCAACCCTTATATATACGTAATTTACGTAGCGCATAGGTAACAAAGCACTTATATTCAATAATATTCTATTAATCATTAATGTTGAACTGCAGCTTCCACGTTAATATCTTAGCGCACGAGAGATACTATAAATTCTTGTCTCACCATTTATTTCAATCTATGCTAGCGTGTATTCGCTTGGAAGAATACGGGAAGGTAATAATAACAATAATAATAATAATCATCATCATCATCATAGTACTAATAATAATAATAATAATAATGCACAAAGATACGGATCACAATGTAGGGGTTATGTGGGCAAATCATAAACACTGAATATCCTGAGAGACATATGCAATAGAAGAATACATATGGTCTACGGTACACAACTGTATCAATCATATTCACTAATGACCGATTATAGAAAGAGCAATATATAATACAGCGCATTTTCAAGCTTCAGACTCATTCATTGTCGAACAATTCAAACTTTTAACACATTTATCGACAAACAATTCGACCTTTGACCAATTTCTTGGAGCAAATATATGTTCGAAGATTGAAGGTTTTCTGTATCTCGTATAATATTTCTAGTTATAAGTTATATGCAGACGTACGCGCAACAATATTAAATACTATACTTTGTAACGTTAATTTTATTTCTTTAAGTCTATATTATGTAGTATCTATACAGTTTATGTTTCTGAATTTTATTAGGAAGCATACTGTCTCTTCACATGAGATTTAACCATCATTTAATCCCTACAGTAGGATTTCACTCTGAGCCCGCATGTTTTCCTCCCATCATATATACACACAATTTCCAGTGCTTTTCCTTTTAGATTTATTTTTGATATCAGTGAGTTCTCCAGTAATCTACGTCAGTATATATTTCAACGTTTAGCTTTCTTGCTTAACCAGCGGTTAGGTGGGCGACCTTCAAATAAGGAAGACGGAGTAGTACGCAGGACCAAACTGGTATAACGGAGTCAACCCTGATTCCAATAAACATCTACATACAGCGTTCTTAAGCCGTCAGCTCATTTTTATTTGAAGTGATGAGACCGTAATCACAACGTTATTATACCGTTCCTCGGCCGACCCCTGCATGCAGGTTGGTGTTTTCAACTCCTTTTGGTGCTGGTCAGAAAGACACATACAGATAGGTCTGCTAGATTTAAAAAAAGGGTACGCTCGTTATATAACAATGACCAGAAAAGACGACCAACAGAAAGCTTCGTACGATGATGACGCGGTCTCTCCATCAGAGATGACATCAAAAGACAAAAGGAGAATCTCTTCATTAGCACCAACTCACTGCGTTCTCTGTCCCTCTCTAGCGCATATTATAAAGTCGGATAGCAGAAAGAAGATCTATGTGTAAGCGATGTTAGCGTTCGGGAAGCTAAGAGTAATCAAAAACTGCGAAAGCAAAAAATCGCTGAGCGGACGCCTCCAAAGGAAAGACGCTCACAGGGGTAGTATAGACTCGTTCTCGGTTTTAAGCACAATATCAGGATGCGAAAGAAAAAGAAAGGCCGTTGCTACTACAGCTGTCGCACGGTGAATCGTCCCCGTTTCGAAGGAGAAATAAGCACATAAATAAGAAGGAATATGAGACTTATAGATTTCATCGTTATCTAATATAAACAATAGTAAACTTGATATATTCGTGGACTTATTTCTTCCTTGATACGGAAAGACAGTTAAAAATATAGCAAACGTCCGTTGACCATAGATAGAAAAGCTGAGAGAAATGAATGAAAAGGATTTTTTGTATAGGATCATATTTATCGGGTCTTCTTTGACCATACATGGAGAGGTAATTGTATTGTCTTATACTCACGCAATCCCACAGATAGCATTTGCACATGTTGTTATGTCTCTATATAGATGTCAATCGAGTACGGTAGAGGTGAAGCAACGCTTTACGTATGAAATATAGCTGCGGACATAACATCTTTAAAAGATAACTAATAACGCGACGTACGACTAGACAGGTTCCTAAAAAATAAGTAGTATTAACAATGTCAAGTACCGGCGTGCGGACACAGGTATGCTTGACGGGTGCAGAAATCTGTAACATTCTTCAACAGTGTAGAACATCTGTTTTGAAGTCCCACGTTTTTACATCTTTGGCGTTTTATGTGGTGGCAGAGCAGGACGCGCGTAAAAAGACGAAGAGATAAAACAGGATTTAAAATAAGTACAGGAAAAGGCAGGGAGTTCAGGCAGAAAACATTCACCTTTGGTCATAGGGAAAGAAACTAACCCGAATACCGATTCGTTGACCCGCCCCGAATGTCGAGTTTCTTCAAGCAAGTGGTTGACTGCTTCCTTGTGTTATATATCTACTGTTGCCTCAGCCATTGCCTCTAGTGTAACAGCAGCCGAAGCGCATTCCCTACAGAACTCCTTTCATGCCGGAAGGCACTGAGATGGGACAAAAAAGCTCGAATTCACATAGACAAAATGCCATTGAAGTCGCTAATTAGAGATGAGAGGTAAGAACATTATAATCTGAGAAACAGGCCATAGTCGTTGATCACAGTCGTAGTATGCATCGTATCAGCATGGATGTCTCGTGTTAGTGGCATTGAACAGTTTTAATAAATGAAACAACATTACTTATGTGATGATTAAAACGGTAGGGAAAAAATATATATACGAAAATTTTGTATATGTCTCGCCTTTTGAATGCAATCTCAGTAACATGCGTGCAACAGGAGATAAACACGTCCTGTCTGAATTTCAGCCTCTGAAAATAAGCGACAAAAGATCTTTTGCGAGAAAGCAATTACTAGCACTAGGTCGATGGAAAAATGCTACCCTTTTGGTTTCTCAATAATGTCTGCAATAATTGATAGTGTCAGACAATTAACTGGATCAATGAGTCCTTATCAATTTTCGTTACAGCAATCAAGTATGACAGCAGGAAGCAAGTAACAATAATGTCAATATAGTGTAAGGTCTGAAATTGTCAAGTCTTAATTATAGAGAGAAGTTGAACCATTTTATAAACGTGTGAAGCAACGACTCAATCTCGGATGATGTGTACTATAAACATGCTGTATGACTTTTCAGAATACAAACATGGTACACGTATTTTATCATAGAGAAAGGCAATTGGCTGGATACGATTCTCTTTGTTGGAGATAATTAACAACCTGAAGATAGATTATTCCGAGCTTGAAAACTACAAAATTAAGACTTGCATTGCAGCTCTTTTAAATTATAAAAAAAAAGGATATACATTGGGGCAGTTCTGCAATGCGTATATTTAATTGTCAGAGGCTGACGTACCGACAAACTGTTGTGACGTACATAAAAAACACGATCGTTGTTGGTAGCGTCTCGTCGCTGGGATTTGATTCTTAAATACGGTCTGTAGCCTAACCTTTGAAAAATTGTGGCGTGAAAAAACATAAGTACATTCGTATACGTCACACTGATCGAAAAAAGCATAGAACACATGCTTATACATAATAGTGTAAACACGTAGACAATCGTATCAAATACGCCCAGCGGGTTTTTTTTCTTACAATGGTTCGGGCACGAGTTACTCAGTTTCATAAACGTCGCTCCGTGCAACGTTTATGAAACACAATGGTTTGTAATATGTATACCGTTTCGCGATGACAGGTGGTGTTGTTTACACAGCGGTCATTGTCACGACTTTGGTTAGTGGGCGGTCGCATGCATATTAATGGAAGGGCCGTAGACGTATCACTTATATCACCCTTTAACACTTCTATTTAAAGTACTCACATTTGAGCTTCAGTAATCTTCAGTAAATGGTGCGCAGGTGTACTACTGTGATTGAGATGTAGCTATTGGGATACTTTAAGTAACAAGAGTTTTTACATAATTACCCGAAAAATAAGGTTTTTCGCACCACAAGCGACATACACTTTCGTACGTTATAAATGCTTTAATATTTTAAGAATCTCTTAGTGTCTTTATTATCTTTTCTAAGTATATCTAGGTACCAGATCCAGTCAACAACCTATAGTGCGTCGTACTAGCGCTTGCCTGGGTTGCTTTTTTACCCATCCCGTTTTTCATTCAAAGCTCAGTTCTAACAATATTGTTGCCTTTTTTTCTATGCCATATTTTCCCTTTACTCGTTTAGGCAGTCACAGTGGATGCATCAAGTGATCATTGGTCGTCTGTGTCTGTTAAGAAGATGGGTCTCGGGTTGGGCTAATATCTCGAAGGAAAGCAACATAATTTATCGTATTTTCTGGAACTAAGATTCTCATACTGCTCAAAGTGATGCCAATAGTATGGTTTTTTAACGTCGAAAATTGATGTTCGATTGTCAAGTAATGACTTACGTGATTAGTTTACGTGTTCAAGTAGCGCTTTCACGACACAAATTTTCAATGTTTATTTCAGCCTTGAGCAGTGCTTTGAAATTCCTCCTACACTTTGTGTTACACATTGGGCACGCCAAGGACGTTAAAATAGGGCCGAAGAGTGTAAGGTTCCCACGTCGGTCTGAAGGGATCGAAAAGGGAGTTTTAGCCACTGGGGTCAGAAAAAGCACTGGGCTTGAACGGACAACCGTCATTTTGAATTATACAATTCCACTTACTTTTGTAGAAATAATTTTTATGAATAAGTGTAACGCCCTTTTCTTGGGTTTTTTTATTTGGTCTTGAATTAAGCGCTCGTGAAAGCGTTGTAGCTGCGAATGTAAAAATAGCAAAATAGTCAAATGTTTTCGTTTCCCCGTTTTGTTACGCAGAGTGAAAATTGTTTTTTCCGTTGTGTCTACCATGTAAAGTGCGTCGAACGATCAGACGCAAGAAATATCGGATTTCCGCGAATAATATTGAGAATAACACAGCACACATAAGTAAATACAGATGGAAAGCATATCGCCAAATGCAAGTGCATCATTTTATGAATGATGACATTCATAATTTCTCTGAAATCCGACGCAGAACAGGCAAGTGCTCAATGTGATCTTGTCTGACGTTTTTGAGCTTCACTCACACCAGCCTCGTGTCATGAATAGGTGTTCGACTATACAACTCAACCACCACCGGCAGCTAATAATTATCCAGAGTGACAGAAGATGCCTTTCACCAACGGTATTACTAGTGTATCATGTACTTTATTGTTTAACATGTTCTTCATCTTTGTTTTCTATCATTTTGTTATAACAATTCATATTAAACTATATTTCATCAATTCCGTAAGGAGTATGGCAGACGTTTCCCACAAACAAAAAAACGAATTATCCACAGGCACAGCTGCTTCGTTTCGATTTTAGCACAAGGAAATTTATTGCAACCATACCAACCAACACAAATTGCCAACAGTCAAACAAACTGCCAACCTCCTCCATAATTGAAACGACACCTGCAAGACACTCTGCTGAATACAAAAAATGACCACTGGATATAATCTATTATATTTCATTGCTATGCTACAAACATAAATTCTACCGCGTGCTTATCATCTAGTTGGATTAACGGGAACCCGTCTGCATGTCATAACAGCGTCAAAGTACACATCTGCGATGCTTGGTTGTAATGTAACTTCACGAACACAATCTCCTATAGACTAGGTGCCAGTGTGACGCCATGGTTTTCCCCGGGGGTTCGGCTCACGTTAAACGATCCGCAAAGTTATGCTTTCTTGAGTGTTTGTGTATGTCTACATTGTCGGTACACGTTTTTGAAATTGTGCCCGCATGTCCAACCAAAACCGATGAGACAGTTTGAGACTGTTTTTGATTGACTGGCAAATGCAGCTAGACACACCAGCATATTACTTACTGTGATGGTTTGCGCGCGAAAATGATTGAATATCCCGACGCGGTCCATGCCGCTAAGCAGTAATACATACCACTATCTCGACACCAGCGGTGATGATATGATATTCGGTGAGTTGGTGCTTGTTTTGCTGTGTTGTCTTCACAAAAAAGAGATTTTGCTGATAGCTGTTGCTATCCTACTGATCAAAGATAGGGTCACCCATACAGTTCATTAACGACTTTCATCTCCATTTTGCCGTCCTTTTTAAGCATACAGTGCTGTCGTCATGGATGTGTGTACAGTTTAATCTTTAGCCATAGAGGGACATTGAATCGAAGATTCATATTTCTGCAGTTTAACGGGCATGATCTGGGCATTAGTCGAGATTTCAGCATTGGCAAATAAACAAAGCAACTCGCTGCTGTGGTGTAATAGCACTCCGTACCACGATTGCTTGCTTGTACATTTTCCTTGCTTAAAAAAACAAAATCGAGAATCGATAGAATTCTCTCCTACCGATCGTATATGCTCACGGTAAATATAATGCACATTTATAAAAGGAAGCGTTTTTCTTTGCTTGTTGTTTCACGTCACAAACTAGAAATGTGACTGTCCTGAAACATCTCGTCAAGCCGCTTGGCTGGTGTTTGCCTTCAATTTGAGAATATATTTTTGAGTTGCATCCTGTTTAGTGTTCTCCAACATAGTTATGTTTCAGGCATGTTTAATTTACAGAAGGATGTAATTTACATTAAAGCATGTTAATAAAGACCATGTTGAACAAATAAACTTGCGGCATGCATGCATTAAGGTTGAATTAGCTGGAAGTTCTCTTCGTAGTGAAAATCTTGGAGGTCGCAAAAAACTCACCGCTTTAATCCGTTTGGAACGCGGACGCGCAATACCTTACATTAAATAAATATTTGCCCTCATATTTGAGCTACCGCGTCACTGTGAAAAACTGACTATGTGACCTCAGGTGTAAGTGAGGCTAAAGCAATCCTACTCGTTATGAAATGTTTCCGAGGCTGCTTCATTTTTGCTAACGACCCAAGAGATCGTTCCCTCTGGGCACAACAAACATAAATGTTCAAAAATGGTAACAGTGTAGGCAGGAACTAAAATATGTTTACAGAGTCGTTAAACTGAACATCATGCACCATAAGCTACAGACGATGCACCGTGCCGCAACAGCTTATTAGTCTTATAGCATGTGTGACCTTACAGATGATGAAAAATGGATTTCGGTAGATAGAAAATATTAGCTAGTGTGCCCCTCCCTATAGCGGCGTTATTTGGGGCTCGGGCAGCCAAACCGTGGTCAACATTATTTTACAAATACGATTTATATTCAGTGTACTACCGAGCTTTAAAGTAAACCCGAATAACAGCTGTACGCTTTTCATTTTCATGTATGACAATGATCTATTCACATTGTCGAAACTAAAAGTGTACGTGTTCTTTATCCAGGACAGAAAAAATCCAGACGTACACTAAGCGGCAATTCTAGGATGTGCGCTGGTACACTAAAAATCTTCTTGTACAACAAATTGGATGAGAGACAAAGACTGACTCAGACCTTCGGTTGAGTAGATCAATTACCCGATGCATAAGGATTTCTCTTTTCTTCATTTCGTAGCCCACATTCGCAGTCCGTCAAGACTAGCACAAGGAAAAGTAAGATGACTCGGGTTAACAAAGTAGTAAATTTGCGCCGAAAAAGATATCACTTCAATTTCGCATTAAGTTTTTTGTGCCATTTTAAACTGTAACCTAAGCTAGGTCTCTAAATTGTCGACGTATTTCTAAATTGAATTAGACATCTTTAATAGCGCCGAAAGAACCATCAAAATTGGTATACATGTTGATAATCTCTTTTGAAATGTATTCGATAGAACCAATCTATGTTTTTATTAAACTGAGTGACTTGTATGCGCAGATTATATGGGAATGCAAATATAAAGCTAAATCATTTTGCAACATACATGCAAACCGAGGCTGTCTTCATAGTTGCGAATTTGACAATAAAGTTAATAACCATCTAATTATTTCACAATTCATCGCTTGGCTTTATACATGAAATCACATCCCTTAGTTGGATAAATTGTCATAAGTAAGCCGTAGTACTCGATGTAAATCAAAATGAGGGCTGTTCAGATATATTAGATAATATTTGCCAGTTATTAAGCTGTATTTCCCATCGATTCTGCAACCACATTCTAAATAAAATACTAATCGAGATCGTCACGCCTGTAGCCATCTAAAGAAAATAGAGTTTATTCTTTGCCTGCTGCTCCGTCTTCGTTCGCCACTACAACGGGGCTAGTCCATTGCAGCAAAACGCTTTTTCTTAACTGTTAGTCACTGTATCGAATATCACTGAACTCAAGTTTCGTTGTAACGATTTGTCATTTTAGGAGAGTTGTTGTTTATTGGGCGATGATAAAGGGCGATTATAAAAATGTTAATGATTTTGATCGCTTCCGACGTTTTTGCGATTTGTGCGGGTGATCGAGCGAATCGGTCTAACGTTCCAAATTTACCAAACGAGAGCGCTCTCTTTGTTACCTTTACCACGTTTTGCTGGCATTCCGTCACACACTAGTTTGCTAGCTGTAATTTTCGCAGACGCCTTTCGTATTTTAGAGCAGTTAGTTATCAACAACGAGAGAATGAGATGAATCCGTTAGAAAGATAAGACGATACACGTCCATGAACCCATTTCAAACTCTCTGTTTTAGGACGAAAGGTATCGCACGATGAGAACTATCCTGATAATTTTCTAGTAACAATCAAGTCCTCAGAATTTGCGAATTTCTAGCCTTATCACATTATCAGGACAATAAAGAGAACCATTGCTTTAAATTAACTACAATGGTCTTTAGGTGTCAGCATTGAAAAATTACATCATTCAAAAAAGTAAATGAAAAGTCGATATTAAAGACTATATTTTGGTGCTTGTCCGCTCTCTGAAAGTGAATTTTTAGGCACAAAGCTGAGCAAAACTTATGATGATAATTGCAGCTTACAATTTTTTATAAAACGCAAATTATACTTTAAAATTTTGTTTCCTTTGTTTTTAATTACACGCTATCTTTATGTAACTAGTTACAATTCCCGAATTCCAAAGTTGTATTCCCAAGCCCAGGTTCCTCAGTAGCCATTTATAAATTACCGCTCTACTCTGGCAACTAAATAAATTGACAATTTGAAGAGCTAAATGACACCTAAGAAGCCATTTTAACACTGTCTAATAAGCGTAGAATTGTCCCCTCTTTTATCGATTTGCGAGTTTTCATTATGCCCACAACATTTGTTTTCTTGCTGCTATCCAGCTGCTGACGGACTACGGAAACAATATAAGGTCCCGTGTACGACACTAATAATTATGTATTAAACATAGCGAATTTCTTGTTCTCGTGCATTGTACCTACATACGATTGCACACGTGCGCTTAGTATAAGAAGTTGAAATCTATTACAACTGATTCATTTTAATAAGTAAAGGAGTTGGCTTTGAATTAGACCACTTGCTAGAGCATAAGCCGTGCATTAATCATACGTGTAGACAGCGCCAGAAACGCAGATACATTATCTTCAATACATTATAGATAACATATTACGACGTTATTACCAGCTAAATTTAATTTTTCCGCCGTTTCTCTACTCGCTTAGCAGTATAGGTACATAGAATCCATTACAATCTAATGAAGGGGGTGATGATTTAACTTGATATGCCGTACTGCTGTACCAGTGCTGTTTGACTATCACATTGTATAGTCGCCCGTATGATGTTCTGTGTTGGCGGTCACAAAAACGGAGTCTAGTCTTCTATAATGGTATTTATTTTTACGGAGTCCCTGTGCCGAATCGCGTGGGCTACGATCGAACGATGTCTTTAACGAATCTAATGTGTCTTTAACTATTGAATCATATCACCATAATATGTGTACATTAGGATACTATATCATGGAAAGAGTTCGTGAAAAAATGTTTGTAAAGAAACTAGAGGTCTGCAGGGAGAGTTACTAGACAAAAGGCACATATTTGTGTGAGGGACGCATATGCTTCAATACAAGTGGGTAATACTACAAGACTGATTCAATCTGCCGTGACGACGTATCATTCTTGTATTCTGGTGGCACAAGTGACAAACGTTGTCTAATGTGGAAGAACTGACAATTAGCCTCTAACAAGAGGCACAGGCACCCCAGGCTCAACAAAAAGTCGTCCATTTATTATAAAATGGAATTTTGTTGATAAATAATGCTATTAGTACTTACAAGCAGGAAATGTACTAGTGCAGAGTGCTGTTGTTAAACACAATTTTGCAAAAAACACCTTAAAAAGACAATATCATAAGTATGTGAACACGATGGACCTCACTCGACTACTCAGTAAGTCCGTTACTTTATTTCCATTTAAAGCTTACATTCCTACAGCTACCGCAATACCAATTTACTAAGAAACATATCCGCATATCGCTACTTCTGTAAATGAACGGTTTTCCCAGTAATTTCCTTTGGACAGCATCTTTGTTGTTTCGCTCGTCTATGTATTTGAAGTTTGTAAATTAGACAACAACACTTCCTCGATTCTGTTTGATCTAGTGAGCATGTATCGCTATAGATGAATATAAAATTGGCTTATAAAGTCATTGTGGAGTGACGATTGCAACTGACGATTGTATTAATTGCTGCCTAAAATCATGACATTCCTTTGATCTGTTCAACATAGATAAATAAATATAATGACGATGCCGCCGCGCAAAGATTTGTTGATCAAAGCCCTTTTGACGGCATTTAGAAAGGGCACAAACACGCGTGTTGATCTTGCGTATACTGAGACTCCTGAAGGGTGCTGCGGTGCATCAATTGCTCTTCAAACGAAATCTGGTATTTAGTGTCGTTTCGAGGTTTCAAACACTCCATTGTGTTCTAACCAATGCAAAAGCAGTTTAAAATAAGGACGACTTCCAAAAAGGAAAAAGAATAACATTAGTACAGAAATTATATCTTGATGGGCTTTAGAGGCCTGTATACATCTACGTCATTCATTATCCTCCTATATGATATTTGAATAACACGTGATATTTAGAAGTCTTGTAGCTTCTCAAGCTCTCCTTGCCCGACTAACATAGATAGGAAAATATACTGACTGGTTTTTTAAACAATTGAGGTCGAAGGAGACATCCTTTCCGATCTATTAAGATGTTTGGGGGTACAATTTTGTGAATTTATCATTTGTCTGGACGCTTATGGCCAGAAATTTAAACTTGTGCTAATGGTTATTCATTTTGATTCATTCGAACTTTTTGCTCACTGATTAAGAATTTCATAACGATTAATTACGAAATATATGTCCCATCTTAACTAATCGAAAACTTCTATGCGAGATAATCCAATCGATGCCGCTTCTCGTTTATTTCAACATATTTAAATCCCTTTTCATTCCGTAATTTTACTTTTGGGCTCATTCCTTACCCTGTCTGACACGATCAGCTCTTGAAAAAACAATCTCTGCGCTTTTTCCTACCCTTTCGGGCGACTCTATTTGACGATCGTGTATCCTCGTATGTGTTTGTTGTCACTAACGTTAGTTGCCGCATACGAGGGCAATCTATGTTCGGTAGTCATTCAGATGATGACAGAAGAGTAATTCCTTTGGTCAGCAGGCCAGCAGTTTCTATTCGCGCCCTCAACCCTCCCTATTTCGATCTGAATCTTTTATTCGCATTCTATCAGTGCACGCGTCGATCTTGCGCCCTTCGCCATCTCCGACTATTCTGCCATGCTCTAATTCCGAGACATACGAAGCACAAACTGCCAGCACAGGACACAAAAGCTATCTTAGCCATTATACATGACTCCTGCTAGACTCGTTGGCCCTGCCTGGCGGAGTGTGGTCTTCCACTTTTGGAAAAGAACTTATGAACGCCGTCTCTCACTGTATTTACGTTTTCTATAGTTTTTCCATTTAATCGTCCGCACCGCTATGACCTCTTTCTCATTTTCTTTCATTCCGCTTTTGCATTAGTTCCCTCTGGATGTCGTCTGTCAATACATGTTCAAAAAACGGACAAAGAAGCTCGGAAAGTTTGTTCGCCTTGTTCCTACAGCTTGAGACGATGACAACTCTAGCGATGAACACGGTTTTCAAAAGAAATGCGGTTTTGCCGGGCAATGACGGTAGTGCTGTGTTAGCGAGTGGCAAACGAGAGAGGAAGCGAAAAAGGAGGGCAATGTGGCCATGGAACAAGAATTGCACAAGTAGGAAACTGGGTGCGGCAAATTCCGGGGACGTGATGGCACAAGGAGGATACGAAGGGAACAACGCCCCTTTCCACTTTGCTGTGAGAGAAGGCAGGGATGACGTCACCACACAGAAGAAGCATACGGAACGATGCGAAACACAGGCACCTAAACCTGCGTGGATTCCTCGTTTTAGGTATAAAGACGGTTTATTGGCCAATGTAGGAAGAGGAGGCAAAATAGGCCACAAACACATATTGAGAATTGTGCGCCGTACTAATACTAAGAAGCAGACAGCGCTGTTATTTTAAATGCAGGAATTTATACATGGCGCAAGCAATGGTTCTTCCTAGAGGGAGATATTGGTGTCACGAACCGACAGTGCGCTAAAAGAACTAGCATCGACGGTAGTGGGAAAGCTCTCACTATTAGTCGTCAAGAGCACTAACGTGGAAATGGGTTTGGAGCGCCGCCTGGCGGACATGAAAAAGTTTGTATTGATTTGTTGACCTTTTCCCGATGAGGGCACGAGACCTGCGGAGCAGTGACCCACTGTGCTCCATTTTGGAATTGCCGTAAGAACACGAAGAAATAGGGAACGAACGAAAAAGAATGACTAAAGCAAAGCTTTGATATCGGCGTGTCGTGGCCGTTAAAAGAAGGACGACTGTTTCGTTGAGCATACTTCAGTCAAATGAAAATCATCTTGTGAATATTGCGAGATGTTTTCGAAATAGCCACGTTACTTAACATGATATTATAACATTATATTTATAATATAAAACTTGTATTTTCCTAAAGTTTGTCTCATTCCAATGTCTACGAAAATCGTAACTTGTAGCGAAAAGGCGAAGAGACATCTGTTCGTTGTTGTGGAAATGTGAGCTTGCTTTTTATTCTAGTTGGAGAGTAAATGAGAGATGAAGTCTAAGTTGAAGACTTAACGTTGACACGGAGGAAAGACGTTTCTAGAAGGAGGGCGTAGATAGTTATGCGTTGGCAACTGCTGCGACGTTCTACCAGGGTCAAAAACCAGCATAACTTATCCATTTCAATGTTTATAAATCGTAAACGTCTGTTTTATTTTTTTTTTAAAGCTGACCATCAGCCAACATTTAACGTCCACGGTAGCAGTTTTTGCATTA
>MNPL01004697.1:0-20061 GCA_002081605.1 Tropilaelaps mercedesae
ATATATATATATATATATATATATATATATATAAAGAGACATTTTTTTTGATAAAATACGTTTAAACTCTGCAACACGAGTCAAAATCCACAAATTGTTCATTAACAAGTGCAGCCAATGAGACTCGTAATCGTCTAGCAGTTTAAAACTACTCATACAAAACAACTGTAGGTGCCTATTGAGTCATTCAAGGTGTTTTAATTGTACTGAAAGGCCACAATTACCAAATTAAAATACAAGAAGGAAACAGGAACTTTTTCGTTCTAGTTGGTAGGTTTCGTATGGGGCATAAATTATTACACAAGTAACCTCTTGATTAGCAAATGTGTAACCGAAACGCATACAAAACTGGGATACGCACTTGTTTATAATTATAAAAATTGACACCTTTCTCTACTTGTAATCCCTGTAAATAGTTTCAACTTAACCCCTGAAAAATAGAATTATCGTGAATAGTACAAGGTCGACACTCACTTGAGTCTGGACTTCTTCGTCCAATGTGTTCCGGTGATGCTTCCGGAGAACTCATAATAACTTTATTATAGATCACCTGAACAGGGTATTTTATTAGCAGCGGAGCACCTTTGAATCCAGCTTGAACTTTTCAAGCGACCACCGGCGACGCTATCACCGTTTTGCAATTGTCGAGTTGCTTGGTGTTCGACCTCGGTGCTACCACTGAGCCAGTGGTAGCAGTTTACACTGCGATGGCTACTCTCGGGGCTGGGGGTAGTGGCGCTGCTTGCCGAACAGGTCCTGAGTGTCTCGGTCGCGGAAAGTCTGAGTGAGTAAGGCTGGCTAAGACGGATGATACGCCACCGTACTCGGGCGTGCCCTGATGTCGTTGGGCGGAGAGTCCGGAAATCGCGACGGTGGGCGGCACCGTCCTGTTCCATTCCGCTCCTAGCGTTCGTTCCGCTCCCGTCACATCTTCGACTTTCGACGCACCAGAGGTGTAGATCCATCGACAGAGGGAAGCAGAAGCGAGTAGACACCGCCAGCTCTAAGAGGGCGGTCCCTGCATAAGTGCGTTCTTCTGTTCCCCACAAAAGCAACCACACCCATTCTGCGCGATATGGCGCTTGGCACTGTTGGTCTGCAACTGAAGTAAGTCCCCTTTGTTACCTTCATGGCTGTACGTTGTGGACTAAAGGAACCAGCTCGATTGTTGGATCAAGTAGCGAAAAGTTTCTTAGCAGGAAGCACGGCGTTGAGGTGGAGAGACGCAGGGTTCATGCATAATGAGGGGAGCGAGGGCGGTGGCTATACTGGGAAAAGCTAACAACCAATGTCTGTGCCATCCAGCTGGGGCTTGCGACACTGTGCATCGATGCTGTCGTCCGTTGAGGCTCTAATTGAGTTGCTGTCGGTGATTTCCTCAATGAAGGTGTGGATCTGTGATTAACTTCGAAACAACTAAAGGATTCTGTGCTTACTGATAAAGTGCGATTTCCGGTGCATATCGCACCGCTTTCTGGGATGTTTAATGTGTCAAAAGTACGACTGAGAAGTGTGTGCTTTTACTGGCCGTTCACTTCCACTTCCTAGCTCCTGGTATTGAATTTAAGCCGATGTAAGGATATCCAGTGTAAAGTCCTGCCCTATTTTCTAACGCCTTAAAACGACTTATGACTGAGTTTTGTCATGCGTGCCCTCGTTTTTAAAACCTGATATAGCTGAGTGGTGTGGCTCAAGTTTTACTGGATGTAGAAAATTAAAACATTTTTGTAGGAAGGCGTTCCAATTTTTTACTGGTTTTAACAGTAATTACGACTGGTTTCAAACTACCGTTTTCTTGGGGTCTATTTAATCTCAATGGAGGCTATAAAAAATGTTTGCATATTAATTCGCTTAAGAACTATAAGAAGAACAATATGGTAAGATTAGAGTAGATAGCAGAAATAAGAAATTTTCAAACGGTCATTCGTATCGAAAGAAGTAAAAAACACCCTTACATACCATTAGACAAAAGTGCTTTTATTTTGCATAAAAATCCAACGAATACATAATTTTTAGTAGAACATATGTCATAAAAAATTACCACGTGAGTTTTCCTACAAAAATAAGATCGGAAAAATCATAATCAAAAGTAATTTCATCAAAGTTTGAAAATAGAAAAAGACCCTCCGAACGTACTTCACATATTACGTCCATATCAATGTGCATGCTCTAATCTGTGCCTTTTACATATCATGTGACAGGCCAACCATATTTCAAATGAAGCTATGCTGAATTTGAAATCATTCTCAGAATACTTATACAGACGTTACGCCAAACAACTAGCAGTTAAAGCACCAAGGTTTATCTTATTTATTACTCTAAAATACCGCAAAAGAACCCAGTAGTGCACTATATTTGAAACCAGGGAAAGTCGAATATATAGGTTCAGTGAGCATACATATACACAATACAAATTCATCTCCATGACTCACGAAAGGCGATATGCATAGTGCACTAGTGAAGTTTGAAAAAATAATCCCAACATACGAGATATCCTTTGCGCGAACAAATTATAAATTTACTTTTAGCGGTTTTTAAAAATGCTGCATGGACTCTTGTGAAGCACATGGTACAAATAAATGCGCCGACATCGGTCTACCTTCTGTTGAAACTCTGATCGTGCACCACAATAGCTTCAAGCTTGGCATTCCCAAACGTGCTGATATCATAATAATTTTTGTGACATACAGCCTAATCATCTAACGGGTAGACTTAAACTATTATGCCAAAATGTATTACTCGCGGTAAGCGCCTAAACAAGGTTATTGCTCGGCGCCTATTCAAACTGTTCCGTAATGATGATGGTTCCATGGTGAAACATTGTGTTATTTTGAGCAATCTCCTCTTGTTCTTTCACATTCTTGTCTCACACACGCTCGTTATATGTTTACAGAAGTGTTCCGTTTGTCAGATCTGTAAGCAAATTACATTATCATCAGGTAAGGAAATATTACATTTACAACAGATTCGTCTTACAAAGCTAGACTGCACCAATTCGGCATCTGTGTGTTTCTCACGATATTTCCTACACAATAGTGCCTACTCACCTTTGCACAATGGAGTACCATGAGCAACTTTAAGCACTTCAATATAACCAAATAAAATTGAGCGGTTGTTTGCTAAAACAACGAAAAAGTGTTACAAACTGTATTCGCATGGTTTACTATTATTCTCTAGTTTCAGATTGAGAAAGGGAAATAAAAAGGATTTATACAAGGTTATTCACGTAGTCAGGGTTACAATGCTAACCCTTCGTCTAAATTAAAAACATAAATGTGCATAACTGTGAGATCTACTTTTGTGGAAAAAGAAGAACTGGAGCACATCATTGACTAAACTTCCGTTGAATTTTCAAAATGAATATCTCAAAGTATTTGGTACAAACTTAGACACCGTGTTCTTTCGTTGTAGTGGCCAATGTTACTGAAAACGCTTTGCTATCTGCTCCTCCGATGGAATTCAGGCTAAGGTTTTATGATTTGAGTTATTTTGATTCATTATAACTTTTATATATTATTTATTTCTATCAATACTGTGATACCTCAAGCACGTGTCTATTATATACGGTGATGATCGTTTACCAGCGCTATTCTAAAAAAATCGGGCCACTAATAATCTTTTTTTTAATAGAGTATTCAATAAAAATATTTAACGTTATGAAACTCTATTTTCGTCCCTCGTTTATTCGGAATGAAGCATGTATTGATATATGGTTTGGACCCACAAACCCAGTTTAGTGCTCTGTAGTAAGACTAAGTTGGAAAGCATCATATAGTTAATAAAAGAAAAATAATGAAAAATAAGTTTTATCGTTTCATTTCACCCAAAAAACAATAAAAAAATGATATTATGAAGGTCGTTTGTTAAGAAATCTGAGGCTCGCTGTAGTTTCAATGATTGAGACAATTTTGTTTAGTCGTGCCTTCATGGGTATCAAATTAGCCCAGAAAACCGAAATTGTTCAACATACAACCGGTTATCAACGTCGAAATGGTTCATATACACCTAAAAAGCATATTACAGTTTTTCTGTATAAAAATCTAACAAATGTGATATTTTCAACTCTTCGCACATATTCACAGTTAAGCGTATGTTGTTTCATTAACCAACCTAAGTTAAACATCTCATACAGACTTGTTTCAAGGTTAATTCAAAGATTGACTTGAAAATATAAATATTGTTTTAGTATTTATATTTTCAAGTTTTTCTTTTTCTCTTTTTCAATTTTTCTGAGCAACAATTCTGTCAGCAAAAGACTCTATGGGTGCTCGAGGGAAGTTGATTAACCGGTTTCGTACATAACTATACCCGAGTTTCCCAGTCAATCCAAGTCGCTGTACTACTTACTAATTAATGTTCTTCAACTCATAGTTGGGAGAATGCATAGAAACCACCACTCAAAAAAACTGCTTTGCACGCACCTTTTTTTATTATGTTTTATTTCTATTTTTTTGATGCAACTATGTGAAAAGCTCTTTACCGTATCTACTCGGGTATCTTGCATAATACCTGCTCGGCACCTCGTATCATATAAACGGTACAATATAAAGCGTTTAGTATAGATACCGCAACATTATGTGAGAACTGCAGCTCAATAGGTACAATTCTGACAATCTCGATTAAATTACAGTCATTACCTTGCTGTGTGTACCTCTCGTACAACTATTTCATTCTGTCAGAAAATTGACAATGTGTGAGACTTGGAATCAAGCGATCATGACAGTAATAGTTAACTTATCGTTCTCATGTAAACTGTTTGAGAAACATTGGACTTCGTAAGTACGTACTTAAAGGCTCATTGATCTCATAGGCAGCAACTCATATCACAATAAGTACTCCTGTTAGGTATTTCAAGCATTAAATATATGAAAGTATTTCGTTAGAATCTATAAATTCGGTGATCACGCCTAGTGTTTTGTCCATAATCTCTGATAAACGTTGAAAGTCATCAACAATGTTAGCCTACGATGGTAACAACTCAAGCTGGTAGTATTATACACATAGTATACGAATATACATAGTATCTGTGCTGCTATTTTGTAGACTTGTAATCGATTATAAATTCTATTAGATATGCTACAATTGAAACAGTATCTACACAGGTAGATAATAATTGTCAAAGAAATTTAGCATCATGTTGCGAACTGTGTTTTCCATAATAATGAAGATAACGCGTGAATGGGCTCGATGAAATGCGTTCAGGGATGTGGACAAAGCAGCCCCCACGGGGCCGAGTCCTTGAAATGTTAACCTCTGGTTGTAGGCCGTAATGAGCTTTACATGGCTCACTGAAGCCTTTACTGACGCGTTACGTACTCGAGCAAACTGAATTTGAACGTCTCCAAAGATATCGTCAAATTCTGCTAATACCTTGCCTACCTGCAACATGGAATACCGTAAAGCGATTAGGATAATTAGCAGGAAGTGTAACACGATAAGATTTCTGAGCGCGTTGTAATCATGTACAGATGGTAACTCTAGTGAATACGGAATGACAGCTCTAAGATGGTCACACGAGTTTTTCCGGATGCAGTTATTAATTGAATTTTTAAAAGTCGATCAGAATTTCTTATCTATCGAATACAAAGATGATGCAATCTGGGTATATAAAAAACAAAAGTAGTTCGCGAATGAAGTGGGATCCAGGTCTTTTGTCAGTTTCAAATATTTTCAAGTATAGAAATATTTATTATTTTTTTTATTATATAGAACCTGAAATATAGATGATTAATGAAATATGGATGTAAAATATCTGAAATATGGATAATAAAGACGAAAAAGAATTTTGGAAAGTTTCGTCTTACCGGTCCTGGATACAGAGGAAGGTGCCAATCGAACAGTATTGTAGGATTGAACACACCCACGTGAAACAGAAGCTGGATGTAGAAATTGTCTGTGCAATTCACCTCTGTAATGATGCAAAGGAGAAATCAACAAGTCCAATATGTAGTGATGCATTTTTATTCGACCGATTTTTTCCCATTTGGGGTACGGCTATTGTTGAGTAGAACAAAACTTTACCCAAAAAAAAGTACACGCATTTGGGTTAGAACCTGCGACCTTATGTCCTGCTGCGAGCTTTTTTCTCTTAGACCTGTGTTCTTTTAAGATAACAAATATTAACCATCTTATATTTTGAGAGGTGGAATCTATTTCACAAAACTTTATCATACACCACTCATGAATTTCCTTGAGTTCAATAGATATATGATTGTCCCAGGTAAGTAAAGTTTTTCAATAATCGAAAGATCAATTGTCGGGCGAGGACTTACCAACTTCGTCGCGCAAGTAAACGTTGCTTGCATTGTAAAATCGCGAATTCTTGAAGATAATAATTCCGATGTCCAGCGCGTCCTATATTTACAATTTTTAATGTGAATTACTGAACTAGTAGAAGAATGGAATCGATGTGATATAATGAAGTGCCCACTAATTAGTGAAAAAATGTATTATGCGAAAAATATTTTATGCTGGTACGTGCTTCGATAAGCTCACGGTCTTCAATGATCAATGTTGAAAGTTAATACGGATCATAAATAAAATACATGCATGTGTTACTATATATAATGCATCGAGGTTTTCACCACACTTTAAATGCTTTCTTCGGAATTAGTATGAGTACGATCAACAAAATAACCACAAGTACTATCCATAGTGTTTCGCTATTTATAAGGAAATTTCAGAGGCTATCGTCGTGGAAAACGTTTTTCTAGATCAGCGGTCTTCCAGGAAAATATGTCCCAAACCGTACTTGTGCCTTGTTAAATTCCAAGTAGTTACAAAAAACGTTAACGGAAAAATTCCATAACCTTATTCTTAATCAGAATTCGCCAAGCAACTAACCTCGAGTGTTATGAGGAAAAAGTAATTTAAAAAAAGCGAAAATTGTAAAATATAAGAATATCATAGATTATCATAGTATTACAAATATGACAATATTACAAGAGCCGTATATCACTATATATATATATATATATATATATTATCATCGAATTGCTAATGATGAATTGACGAATACCTTTAGATAAAGGGGGTTGAAATCTGCAGCAATACGTGGTGCCCAGGTGTCTCTGGCGCGATACATGATGTTTGTGATAAGTCGATTACCTTGACAAATTACGCGAGCTTGCGGAGCTACAGGGCTTAATATGAAACTAATTAAGGATAAGATACAGAGAAGCTGACCAACTGCCACCATACTGACATCTATAATCCTCTGATCTAAAATACCTATCCCGTCAGAACCACCGGTGAATGCAAGATGCCTTAAACTGCAAGAGAAATGTAAGTATCAATTTGAGAACGTGATTGTAGTCTGGGCGGTTTAATCTTCGCATAAAGAAACTGCCCAATCTGAATTCTCGATTACACATTTTCAGCGTTTTTCATATAAAAAAACAGATACTTTTGACAACTTGTAAAATTATCGAGTTGTTCTGAATTTCCCTTATTGCCCTGTAATTAGGTAGAAATTTCATCTGATTTTTTATAGAAATAATTTCTAAGAATATTTTGTAAATATTTATACATTGATTAGCATTTATTACTACTAATTATTGATTTCACTCAAAACTATTCCTGGACTCGTATTGATCCTATGGCTTCTGGCACGGCTTTTCGTTATTTACACTCTCAGTATTGCTTTTATTTCATATCTATTTTCCCTTTAAGTGCTTTATTTAAGTTCTCTTTACACCGAATGGCCGTTTAGGCTAGTCAACGCAGGTTACACAGGAGAGGTTGTGTCTTCGGTAGAGGACGATATTAATTAACATCATACATAACTGGACGTAGTGCAACCATACTAATTTTATTTTGCATTCAGTAGCTAGAGGTGGGAAACCTCCATCTGCCTTTCTATCCTAGACCAAAATTCTTAGTAGAATTTTAAACTTCCTGCACCAAACTCCAAGTTCAAACCCAGCTTCGATCCCAGGCGGATATCGAACGTGGTTTCCACTGCATTAGATGATTAGACGTCACAGTTTCTGGTCACCACCAGTGTTGCTTGAAATTGTGCAACCGATAAGCAATAATATAATACTTGCGAGATTTCTAGTACTATAAAAAAAGTCATTTTACTTCATGAACAGTGTTATTATCGAGCAGGGATTTAAACACAAATGATAACCTAAAACTACTGTAAATACTAATCTTGAAGACACAATATATAAACAAAGATACATTTAGCATGAAGAGCTTTTACGTTTGCAAAATGTTTTGAAGAGTTTGTTCGCTTACCAGCATTTCCTTTATATTGAGTCACATGAAAAACCGAGGCTCATCGATACAAAACCAAAAAATTTTATGCAGAATTATTTGAACACTAATAGTTGTTCGTTCACGGATAAGCATATTTTGGCACCGCAAACATAAGTTAGACAAACTGAGCGATATTTTCTGAGCATAACCCTGCTCGATTAAATTAGCTGATGCACATAATTATTAGCTGTCGATGCCCAATAGGCTTCATTGCCAATAGTGGACTCGTGTAAAAAAGCTTAATTAGGTTTTTTGGTTTGTAATTGTTGCAGACTAAAAACACTATTTACATGTCCGACAAGTGACAAATGAAGGACTTCGACAAAAATATGCAGATAAGGGAGTGTATTACGAAAGTAGTTCTTTCTCGCTGATGCTATAGAAGAAAATAAAATCATGCCAATTCAGTCTGTTCGTTCCTGGTTGGTGTTCACAGGCTAACGAATATGAACAGACGTGTAACAATACATCGATAGAACGAAATTTTTTTAGTCCAGAATGCAGTCGTGCCAGTGGATTTTAGATTTGGCTAGAATATTGTACAGGTCGGTGACTTAGCGCATTCGCGTGTGTTTGCGACACGTAGTTGCATGGGTTCGATCCCCACCGTTGCATATTTCCATTTTTGGGATCTGTATTACAAAGTAATGCAAAAACGCCTACCGTGGACGTTAAATGTTAGCTGATGGTCAACTTTAAAAAATATTTAGATTTGACTAGGATAGAGGTACGTTGCGTTTGTGTTGGTCCATTGGAAACAACTATTACAATTTTAACAATAATTTCCGTATTTCTTGACTATGCGTATGTAAGAATGATTTCTCACGAAATAAATCTTTTCCTTATTTATCCTCCTGATATAATATTTCCAAATCGTAGTTTCTGAAATAGTGGCTTCAGTTCAGTTTCAGTTGAGGGAAAATAGAATCTTGAAATTACTAGATGGTTACACCGTGCACTTATGTTTGGTCAACATATGTGCACACTGATCTATGTTTATAGTGTTTGATTAGTTCCAGCATTCCTCATAAAGAAATTTTGCAACAGCCTCGAAAACATAAAAAAACTGTGTTGTCGTAATGAATCTCTACCCGTGGAACACTTTCATTATAAAAATATAGCAGACGCTGTGCGTGTACAGTAATACTAGAACTTAGTATAGTCTTTAAGGGCAATCAGAATAGTTTTCGGTATTCCTAACGCTTGTTTTTCTCTACATATTTACAAGAATACATTTATAAAATACTAAATTCACGTTAGGAGATTCGAGATAAGATGGGAATTTAAAGGCAAAAATTCAAAAGTAGGCATTAAAATAATGCTACTTTTTTCCCCTGTAAGATAAAAGTTTCTGGAAGCATACAACTTTGTGTGCAACGGTCTGCTTTCCTAATTGCTTCGCGTCCCACATAAAATTCAAACACTAACGTCAAAGCGCCAACACTGAAAGCACTGCGATTTATCTCATTATTCAGGTAAGCACCGATGCGCAGAGATGCGTAAGCGTGCGAATATCTGAGACTAATACCGGTCGCAACCTTTGCCATGAGACCTTAGTATACCCGTTGCCAATTAATAAATCCTCTATAAAAACGCGAAAACCAGTAACCCAAACTACGGGCCAGCTGTAACGACAACGAGCATCAGTTGGCGTTTGGAGTGAAGGTGTTACCATCGTTAACGGGATGTACGAAGATGGGACCGGAGTTACTGGTAAACAAGAAGACCTCCTACCATAATTTTACAGAAAGAAAAAATATGATACGAGATGCAATCATTCAGTACATTATTTTAACTGCTATGTCTCATTTCTCACTATATTGAAACCGGGACTTTACATGTTCTACATACAAGTTCTATGACAATAGAAAAAATTATGTCACCCACTTTCGAAGTTATTCCTACGCATTGGATGAAGAGAGAAGTAGAAGGGTACTTTGTATCGGGCTACCCATGATGTCAACAAACAAATACGGCGAATGTTACACGCGGTGTGCTTAAAAACTTGAAATTAAGTACTGTCAGTTCAGATGATATCGCTGCAATATATGTACTTTTTACAACTATTACTGGCGATCTGCTCAGGAGACTGTTGAACGGTATGTGCAGCACATAGTCCGAGGTTACTCCCTTGATAAACCTAAATAAATATATTAATTTTACAGCTTGTTGTTTTGCATTTCCATTTTGAAAACTTTAGAAAATGCTTGAAAAACCTTAAGTCAAAGCAAGATAATGTCTTTATAAAGATAAATGTTATTATAAAGCTTGACCTACAAATAGAAGTATTTAAAATAATTTGGTTTGTCACCCGTTATGTGACACACAAATCTAGAATACGTTAGGTTTTTAATAAGAATAATTCAACTAAGCTTAATGACTAGCGGTAGTGTATCACACCGCTATTATAGATGGCTGCTGAGGAAGAGGAGGGAATGAACTTTAAATAACCGGTTTCATGGATTCCTTATTGAACATAATAAAGCGGCATTAAAGCATGCGAACACTACTTTTTTACAGCTTTGTGTAGTTCATTGTCGTTATCGGAGATTTCTACGAATGATAACGAATTAATGGCTTCAACTTTACCTGTGAATGGCAGTAATATCTATGCCTCGCTCGAGTACTGCTCTGTTGCTTGTAACAACACCCCAGGCTGCCTCTCATGGGGGCATTCACAACCAGGTGATAAAGGGGCTACGGTCTTCTATGGCGCGTGCAACTCGATTATCGAGTATGATTTAGAGGTGAGCTAATTTTCCAAAGTTGTGTTAATGATAATCTCACATAAAATGTCATCGCAATTGACTAAGATATTATTTATATTTTGTTTTTGTACGTTGTATGACTAATGCCTCAAAGAATAGTAATAGTTGAGCATAACATAAGTAGCACATATTTGTACAGTCTTAGATTGCTATAGAGCACTTGAAGGAAAATGTTAGACAGTGTACTTATTATTTTAGGCAGCTGACCGACGAGGCTCGACGAAGCGCGTTCTATCCGGTCATACGGATAAAATTACCTCTGTCGCTTGTTCACAGGATAATGCTGTCCTTTCATGCTCGAGGTAATGCATTTATTAACACATAACTATATCTTGTATATCTTCTATTGAATTCAAATCGAGTAGAAATTGAGCTCTTGCCAAGAAAGGACAGGATAATAATGTTCTTTTTGCTCGAGGTAGTGTATTTATTAATATATGAATATATCTTAAATAGCTTCATGAAACAATAATTGAATAATAACTGAACTCATAGCAAAGCAGAGCTTAATACGAACTTATATTTGACAAGCTAGATGGTTTGTTAGAAGTAATTTTACAGTTTTAGACATGCACTACATTGCTCGTTAACAATTTCGCCAAAAAGTTATCGAATCTTTCATTTTTCTTACCAAAGACTCCAATAGATTCATTACAATTCGATTTTTACTTCACGTAATAATTTACTTTAAAGGGATCGATCGTGTAAACTATGGAAACACGGCTGCTTACTGGCTCATATGAAAGCGGATGCAGCGCTTATGTGCGGTGACGTCACTCTCTGGAAGGACTCCGTTCACTGGGTAGTGGCAGGGGCTGCTGATGACACCGTTCAGATTTGGAAAATTGAAACTGGTACGCACTCTGAGCTCTATTTAATTTAAATAACGTCGTGTTAAAGCACAACGCTTGGTACCGACTGTTGGCCATTTTACAGCCATGTCATTCAAAATAAGACCGGGAACCCACAAGCTTGCTGGATGAGTCGCAAACGAATGAATTTACTCGACCAATGAGCAAGGCGAGAATACCGCTCACAACCGAATTTCAGAAATTTCCGGATATATAGTTGAAAATTCATCCAAGCGTTAATTGGCGATGGAACGGCTCAATATTTTTGATCCATCAAGGCCGTAGTTATTGCACGGTTTGCCACTTTATGATGATATGGACTAATTCTATGAAGCCCAAAGCGCAACAATATAAGTACCTAACTACTCGAAATAAATATACAAATTCTAATGTTAATGTTAAAAATTTTTTTCTAATCTTTATAAGGATTCCCTCCTCGAAATTTACCTACCCTACGACGGGGTCGACATAGTGCACTTTGCGTTCGCTTCCATGATGGGCCAGTTAGCGATACTTTACTCCTCTTTGTAGGATGGACTTCATGCGAGTTGCAAATACTAGAGCTGGTACAGGAAAGTGGAGATGTAAGTGAATATTTCCGAGAAGTGTGCGTGCTTAATGGGCATAAGGATTGGATACGTGGCATTGATGTGCGTTCAGCTCTCCGCGAGCAGCAAAACAAAAATAATGGTTAGTGTAACACGAATTATAACGAATTAATAAACGATTGCAATGTAGCCACGACGTTAAAATGCAAGTTGAATACGTAGCATGCATAATATTGCGCATACCGGTGTATTACGCAATACATGTCTATGTGACTGGTTGGTTATATTGTTGTCGTTACCGATACTTCAGAAAAACTTCTCGTAGCTTCGTGCGGGCAGGATTCATTTATCAGAGTATGGAGGCTCGGTCCACTTCAGAAGGTCGATGACGACGAAACGGAAGTGCGCAAAACTGACTTAACGGTTAACGGTAAAAACGTTCATGAGATAGCATGACCTTGCTTATAAATAAACCGTTTTAAAAGACTAGATCAACTAATTAAATGGATCCACAAGGCCATTACAAGGATTCCTAGGGTTTTCATTGTTGACCCAAGCTGAGGTCTGTATTTATACATATATTGATGAATCGACTTTTCGACATAATTACAGAGATTACAAATATACTTATTAATTATATACTTATAATTACAAATATACTTAATTTAGAATTATAACATTGTCAAATTATTACATTCAGTATCTATAATAAGAAAAATTTTTAAAAATGTTTATAATTATCAAATCTGTTCACCTAAATGCTTTCACATCCATATATATAGAAAATAAATGCTAGTGTCGAGGTGATATCAGTAATTGCAAATCTGAATTCTTAAGAAAATGCAATGTGAGAAGTAAAAGTCTTCCGTTGACATTTGTTCCGAAATCAGCCAATAACTAACGAAGTGCAAAAAAACTAAGTGCCTAGTTTCTTTGTACAATCAGAAACTTTTGATGCAGCAGATTCTGGCGGTGTAAAATTTAAGTATCGTTATTAAATAGGTGTATATCTGCAAGCCGAACTTGAAACAGTCCTCGAAGGTCATGATGGATGGGTGTATTCCGTGCGTTGGCATCCTGGGCCTGAACTTCGTCTTTTGTCCGCATCCATTGATAAATCGATGATAGTATGGTCACCAGCAGAAGAAAAGGGTTGCGACGTCTGGATAGAACGCCTGCGGGTTGGTGCTGGTGGCAATAACCTCGGATTTATGGGTGCCGTATGGGATCCGTCCAGTGGCGATAGAATACTTGGATATGGCTTCCATGGAAGCCTACACCTTTGGACTAAAGCTGGTGACCCTGTAGGTAACGGCTCCAAGTCATGTCACATACATTCGAAATATCCATAACTTGGTAAATTTGCTGATACAAGTCATTTTGAAAATGAGCTTTTGATGCTGATATCTCTAACGAAAATCGGGGCAAGTGGCTGACACTCATACGCTGAATAAACGCATCTGTTGGTAAATCAACACGGAAAATCAGTAATACTGGGCGAAAATAAGCGCCTTTGTCGGCACCTGTCTGTCGTTTTCAAATTGAAATCTCCGAGAATATTCGTTTTAGGAAACGACCAGTGTTCATGAGACCGTACAAAAAATGCTGCTTCTGTATCGCAAAAGCAAATCAATGAACATAACAAGTTATCTTTATATCCCATAATTACCTGAGATAAAACACTACGAATATAGAATACACATTAATAAGGTGCATCTCCATAGGGCCAATCTAGAGGACCACATCAATGTTCTATTACGTTTTCTATGTTATTTGAAAGGAGCGGAATGAATGGACACCTTGCGTAACTCCTGGTGGTCACTTCGGTCCTGTCACAGGACTTTCGTGGTCCCCACGAGGCTCCTATTTACTTTCGTGCTCCACTGATCAGACGACGAGACTGCACGGAAAATGGGCAAAGCAGAAGGCCACCGAAGGAACGAACGAAAATTACCAAACGATGGCTGATAGCAGAGTAGAAGTCTGGCGAGAGTTGGCCCGACCTCAAGTTCATGGGCACGATTTATTTTGCATTTCAGCTCTTTCAGAAACAGCTTTCGTATCCGGTCAGTAATAGGTATATTGTTAAAAAGATGAATAAGTGGTATATGAGGTTTATTATTAGCACATAGTGATTACCTAAAGGTTTACTTAAATGTTTGATTCTTGTGCCAAGAAATTTGTTCTTAGCTAAAACAAGTGCTACCCATCTATTCGGAAATAGCTTAACAAGTATCTTTTATTATTGATACAATTATACTTAATACAATATGTGTTTTGGGAATCTTTTGTCAATTTGGACGGGGTAATTCTATAAAGTACCTAAAATAGTGTCGAAGTTTTGCAAGTTTAACAACTTATTCCGCTCAATTTAGAGAGCATAGGTGTGGAAATACCTGCGCTAAGGATAAACGACAAAAAAATAGCACTGGTAAAGAATCATAAGGCCCGTCAAGTGTAATTGCCGCATAATTGGAATAAATACTTCATATTTCGTGTAAAATAATGCCGTTACACTATGTTCGAAGTTATTGTAACAGAATGTTCTACATGTAGTTTGAGCAGTTGTACTCAAAAGCAGATGCATGTGGGCGTTATACTTAATAAAGTACAACGCTCACATGCATCTGATTCAAATCTAATGACGGCCAATTGCATTGAAGAATTTCTTGGTTTGTTTGGTAGGAGCGGAGGAAAAAGTACTGCGGTGCTTCAACGCTACGCGCAATTTTGTTACGAACTTTAGGCGAATATCCGGGGAGACTTTAACGAACGATAGCAGCGCTGTACATTTGCCAGAGGGAGCTTCTGTTGCGGCGCTTAGCTTGTTTAACAAAGGAATTTTCGAAGGAGATATCAGGGTTAGTGTTTTTAAATTACTATATAATTTCGGTCCTGTTGCTTTTTTGCTTGTACTACAGTCATCAATACGAACCGTCAGTAATTCAGCATGTTTATATTCTGTAAATTTGACTTTGCACGATGTTCTTTAAAAATGTATTAATCTTTGGTAGCTCTGTAATCTGAAAGCAAATTAAATCTACACTAAAAAAACCTGACACCAATAAAGCAACAGTCACCATCATTAATAAAGCTGCGCACAAGATTACATGTTTGTCCTTTGTTGTTATAAAAGTAAAGGACACACTTTAAAAAGTACAAAGCTGCAGAGTAGCGCCAAGCACCGAACAGTCGACTTGAAATCGTTGTTGATTAATTTTTGGATCATTTTACAAAGACTCAGAAGTTTAATGCATATATTATAAGATTTAGTACGCGCCTATCTCTCCAGGTTGCGTTATAACCGGGTCATCTCCCTTTTCCTCTCTGTTAAGATCGAAACTTGTGGTGCTATGCGTACTATTACTGCAGCTTGATTGGGCTTTAATGCAAAATCGGTACAAGGCATAATACGTTTCATCTTACCCGCGCTTTTAAATGCATCTATCGAATCATCGTGGTGTTTGTCGCCACGACTTATTTTCGAACAGTTGGATGACTACCACACATAGGGGCTGTTTATAATTATCTGTAATTTAATTACTTGAGTGTGAATGAATTGTTTTCGAAAGACGTTGTTTTGGCAACCAGTGGATTTAAACGCTGTAAGCCCGTCCTGTAGTCCAGCTGCGTAATCGCTACGTAATTCATAATGTGGTATTATTGATGCACGAAATTAGTATCGCCCATATTGTCGTAAGCTTTAGCGTGATATATCCTACTAAGATTACTGATTTTGAGTTCATTACTCCCAAGAATCCACACGTTAGTGTGAATTTCGAACCTATTCCTGTCATTATAAACTGATCCAATTGCGTTGAAATTAGATTGATTTGTCTGTTGGGTGCCACTGCAAAAACTGGAAGCTTGCATTTTTCAGCAGCCTTTTTTTTAAATAGGCTCAGAACAAAAACGAAAGCCAAAACGAACATCCAAAGGATGATCGAGAGGACTTCTACTTCAGGCCAGTTGAGCTAAACACTCCACCTCACGAAGAAACTCTGGCTCAGAACACATTATGGCACGAGGTTCGAAAACTCTACGGGCATGGGTAAGATAATAACCTAAGGGATTTTTGGACGTTCTAGCTTACAACTGCTAAAGATTGCATTTTATCGATAAACTAAATCGGCATAGGCAAAGAAAAATTGCAAACTTATTAACATTGTTAATACTGCAGACAAGTGCAAATCTGCCGTAACAACCTAACGCCACAATTTCGCTCCTGTCTCAGATTTCAAGTAATGTAGTAAAACATATACTAATTTAGCTACGAAAGTAACGTCCCGGCAACTAGTATATTGTGTAAGAGTAAGTAAATAGATAAACAGCCACTCTGGCTCGGGTAAACATGAATACTCGAAATTGCTCAAAAAGTAGTCTGTTCAAAAATAATTTTATGGGTCTATCAGGTACGAACTCTTTACATGTGCCGCATCGCCCGATGGTCTTCTTGTGGCTTCTGCATGCAAAGCCCAGTCAGCTAAACATGCGGCTGTGCTGCTTTGGGACACCCATTCATGGAAGGTTGGTTGTTTTATAATCTCTCAACAATAAAAGAACGATACAACTTATATTTGTTCTACCAATTTTATACCTCTTACTATATCTTTTTATAGAACGTCGATGTTAAACAAGTCTTTCCAAAATTTTTTTGTAAGCCAAACTAAATTTCAGTGTTGACGCTTCAGAGATTGAAGAAATGCAGTGAAGAACTGTTTCTAGCTATTGTGCCTATAGTTGTCTTCAACACCCGGTCTTGTATATATATATATATCTGGAATCACAGCTGATTCTGAAATTTAAAACTTTATTGGATTCCCAAATGGTAAGCGTTGCTCAGTTTATAGTCACTACCATAGTGCACAAGCTAGTAACAACGTTCAAGTGCTTAAATGTGTTTTTACACGTATTTGGTTCATAGTGTACCTAATAATTGTGTTTTCTGGATTGTGTCTCTTTTGGTGTTTGTTTTCAAACAGTGATGTGATGCTAATCTTTTAGTTTAAAGGTTTGATATTTATATATACATATAGCAAAATATGGTATAATAGTTTAAAGTAGTCAAATGTTTTGCACTATATGACTTAAGCTTTCGATTATTAAATTTCTCTAGGTAGTTCAGCGTCTGGAGCATCATCAGCTCACGGTGACATGTATCGCGTTCAGCAATGACGGAAACAGGCTAATAACGGTTTCTCGAGATCGCACTTGGGCTTTGTGGGAGAAACCTAGTCAAGGAATTCATGATGGCAACGACTACATTAAGGTATTATCAATGAATAATTATGAATCAACTATAAGATTCTGTAGAAATAGCCATATTTTATAGCTAGTCTTGCGTAACTGCATGTTTTTGGTTCTAATGTTTGCTCTTTAGAAACTACGCATACTGTGTATATCGATACCATATTTTGACTTTTACTTTACAGTCTTCTTTCATAAGCTTAGTTGTAGTATTTTTGGGATTTTTAAAAAATACGCTAGCGTGGATTCCGCAAAGTTCATGATACTGGCTTCTTATTCGTCGAATATTAAATGTAAAGTATTCGCTCTTCATGCCTTACCCACCAGATGTCTATCCGTAACAATGTCGAATCTCAAAATACATTATACATGCGTTTGAAGTTTGCGTTAAAATTTTTTTTTTAAATAGTTTCATTGGCTTTCATGGCTTAGATGCTACGGTGTATTGGTTATATTTTTCATATCGATTATCTCAGTAGACTTAGTCATAAATCCGTTTGGCAGAAACTATACCTTTAAACACTTTTCATGGGCTATTAAAAATCTTAAATTCTACTTGGTAAAGGATAGTGCACATTAAGGGTCCTTTAGGAACTCTAAGCAATGCCTCTAAGCAAAGGCCCTTCATGCTCTAATGTGCAAGCGGTCTCGACTTAATTGTAAGCTAAAAATCCAGATTCTTTGGTTGGTGCATAGACAGCTTTGAGGTTCGGAATTTTAGAATTTTTTAAAAATTATAATCCAATGGTAAGTGCAGCATAAAATTCGTCTAGGTAGCCGTAAATACGGTTTCAGATTTTTTAACCAAACACAGCCATGTACTTTTCCAATACTTCACAACTAGCTTTAAAAGAGAGTTTTAAATAACATAATCTAATAATACAACAAAATATTTAAATAGGTTGGTCAGGTAGATAAAACATCAAGTATTCATCAACGAATCATTTGGGGATGCGCGTTTGGTCCCGAAAATCTTCAAAATAATGACGTTCAGGGCAGATTATTTGCCACCTGTTCTCGGGATAAGAAAGTTGTTGTTTGGAAAGACGACCGGAATCTAAGAGATGAGGCTCGAAAAGACGGGAATGATGGCAAAGATGATCCCAACAGTTTGGCAAAAAGTTGGAAGCCAAGTTTGATTCTCGACGTGGAAGATTCAGCTCGATCTCTTGCATTCTCTTCCGCGGTGGCTAAGATAAACGACACGACAAAAACGTACGTATAAATATATAAGAAATCCCAGCAACAAGACTTCCATTAATATAAAACAACATGCATGCATGGTGATGCACTAGCGTGATTATTCCAAAAGAATGATCGAAAGATCGAATCTTCAAACATGGTCAAAGTCAGATTGGCTTAAGAGAAAAAGTTTTCAAACCAGTCGTTATTCACGTCGGAACCAGAACAAAGAATTTCAAACGCATCTGTTCGCATTTTAAACATTGACTGAAAACTATAGATATTAATAATATTTATAATTGATGTAGATTTTTAGTCGAGGTTGTAGGGCACTTCAACGATAATCCGAATAAACTGTCAGGTTCCTAACAAAAAAGAAGCAAAAACTCCAAGAGCAACTAATTTTAAATAATAGACTCTCTACCTTCAAGCGTCGAAACCCTCAAACTGTACGACCACTGTAAATAACGATTGTTTGTGGGCCTTTGAGGTCTCTTTTTGAACGAGATTTAGAAAGATTGAGGAAAATAGATATAGGACACAATCAGACTGCTGCAGATAGTGTAATAATTTTTAGTGAACGAGGAATATTAGCAACGCTGTTATTTCTTTTGTCTTGTTCTTTCAGATTTTTTCTGGCAATTGGTTTGGATAATGGGCACATAGATGTCAAGCGTCTCCAGTTCGATGGTGTTTCCGGTGAGCTAGTTATAGCCGATGTTCTCACACTAGCAGCCCACGACCTCACAGTAAACCAACTGTGTTTTCAGCCAAGACCTTGTAAACCTCCGAACACGATAGTCCACACTAAGGCCAACGAGCCAATTTGTTTGGCCGAAATTCTTGCATCTTGCTCCGATGACTACTCAGTGAAATTTCATCGCATAAGTACTGTTATTCATTGAGTGAAAACACAGTGAGAAATTTCATACGGTATTTTCAGCTGTTTGTCTCAGTTGAATATCTTTGGACATTTGTAATACTAATAAGCAATACGTGGCTAAAGAGGAGCTATAAGCCCTTTAACGTTTTAAAAGCACTCATTAAATTAGATATGATAAAGATGTACTCTGAGGCCCATCTGAGAGTTCTGTACATAAAGATGAGAGGGTATATGTAAAAATGAAAGACAACCAATATCTAATGTGGTATTGGAATCGTCCTAACAAAGCTAGGAAAACGTATATATATATATATATATAT
>MNPL01004698.1:0-10637 GCA_002081605.1 Tropilaelaps mercedesae
TATATATATATATATTTATATATATATATATTTACATATATATATATATATATATGTAAAGTTCGGGACATTTGTTGCAAACATTGCATTTTATGGAAATGTGATTATTGCGCAGAAGCTGACCGCTTTTTGCATTACCTTGTAAGACGGACCCTATAAATGTGTATGTGCAACAGCGGGGATCGAACGGCGGGGGATCGGCAAGCAAAACTGCTTAGTCTTTCTTTGTTTCTACTTGTGAATGATTAATCCGCAAGACAAAAAATTACGAATCTCCTAGATATTCTTTGTAAACATACACCTTTGTTTCACGTCCTTGCACGACCTCCACCAAAACCTCCTGGACGGTAGTCAATTCGATATAATTACCATAATACCTCACAACGCCATCCCATGTTAGACCCGATGGTCATAAATGAGCCAATGTTTTAAGGACCTTCTAGCGAGTGCTAGAAACGACACTCGCGCTCGGCGTGCGTCTCGCATAATTTCTATAAGCCGCTGTAAGTCTATAAGGTTTAACTAATTTTCTATTCGCGATGGGTCACCAGCACACAAAAATAGCCGAATGCCTGCCACAATCTGCGACTGATCGCGTTGGCCAGGACTCAGCACTAATCCGAAATCGTTTCGTCGTCCCTTGTGAGCACCTCAAGGGCGCTGAAGTGATCTGAGTGGACTGGGCCCTGCTCTACAATCGCGCCCTGGTTCTAGTCCTCTGGTATGAATATTCGGATAACCCGAGATGGTCCTTGCCAAAGTAGAGCATCAGCTCTTCGGAGGCTGGATGGTTTTCGGGATTCGATAAGGAGATCGAGGCCATCGCGTGGGACTCAAACGAACGGGGAATGTCTTCGAAATGCGATGACACGGCTGTGGCGTGGTGACCTATTCGAGCACTTCCCTCCGATCCCGGCTTATGGCGGCCGCCCTGGGGAAAGTTTATTTACGAGTAGAGCAGGGAAACGAAAAAGTTTTAGACAGTTTATACCGATTGGCCCGTTGGCCTGCTCTTGGTGGTTTCGATGGAGGCCAGCAAATCCCGACGGGGCACCACGCATGGAGTGGTCGGCTCTAGTCCGTATTCAGGTATCGGCGTGACAGGTCCTGAAGGCCTCGTCAGGTCACGGCTATGGCTTCTCTGTTTTGCTACCGTGGGAGAAGAGGCGCTCGACCATAGATGGCTCTCGTTCGTGTCGCCTTGGCGGTCGTTAGTTCATGACTGTTGTCAGTCTATCAAATGTAAACTTTTTTTCACAAGACATCTGGGAGTTGACCCGATATGGGTCCGTCTCGAATAGCAGGTGCACACTCGTCGACAATGGCGACTGTGCAATCAAGGAAGGACGCAGGGCACAGCTATACTTTGTGTGCTCACGGACGTCCAGTTCTGAAAGGTAGGACATCGCCGCAAAGGCACGGCTGCATGCACAGCAGTGTAATCGCCTACGTACGAGTGAAAGCAGTCAAATGAAATCCAGCATTCGAACGGTTGCACTTTTTTACGCGTTACCCAGCTAATGAATACGAGCGGCCCGCCATGGATGTTCATCGTTTGTGAAGCGTCTGCTAATTCCGATACGCCGATCGAAGTTGGGGGTCTGCACCTGACTGGAACGTGAGAATCACGGAACAAATACGCGTGACAACACACGTACAAATACTTTCAGCGACAAGAGGAACCCATAAAAAATGTTCGGTCTTAACGATTATTAAAAGAACCTTATCAGTAGCTAGACATTCGATGTTTTGCATTTGAGGTTCGCTTGAGCCGTGGCCTTTTTCGAACGTTGACGTTTCTGTTTAGGCGGCTCATAAAATATACACCAACACTATGAAAAACGAGATCTAAGATCGCTACTTCTGGCGACAGGGCGGCTCGAGTGGTGCACAGAAAAGATAAAGCCGTGTCACGTTTACAGCTTTTTTTTTTGTAAGAGGTCTGCACAAAATGCTAATGTGCACTTAACCAGCGTTCTATACTTCAACAGCCATATTATAATTTAATTCCTAAAATACAAAGCTTCGCTTTCGCAGTGCCTTCCCGTGTCTCTCTCTCTTCTCTCTCTTTCTATTTTGCCCGGCTTATTTTCTATCGGTATCGTATCTCCAAGCGAACGCAGGAGACAGTCGATGCTCTCGAGATTATAATTAGAAATTCGTCAGCCTCAGGGTCACCAAATAACTGCAGAGAGACATGAACATAGCAGGCCCTATGAGCCTGTCGTAATATGGCGCCATTGGCTGTCCTGCGTAGCGACTACTAACGGCTTTATTATCCAAAGACCGCCTTGCACAGGCAGATACGGTGGGAAGATTCGAGCTCTGCCCGCGGCGAAACCAGCAACGCGTTTTCGTGCTCAGGATAGGACGGCGTCCAGCAAATGCCACCAGATCCCCCAGGCGTTGCATCAGCAGAGATACTAAGCCAATGGTGCGCACCAATTCGGGGCTCAAAATAGCGAACTGTTGTTACAAGTCGACTGCTGTACATGGGCCTACGACTACCATCCCTTGGGCATGTGGTTGGGCTAGAAGATGTGGTCCTCGTTGACACGGTATGTGAAGACCACGTTATGGTACGGGAAGTTGGAACTCGTCAGGTGATGGACGATGGAGAGATGTTCGATTCGACTCCGTACGCAAGTTACGAAGGCTGAGATCTTCGCCAGTGCAAGTAGGTCACAGGGTGGTGGAAAAATAACCAGCGGAAAACACATGTTAGCTGCTAGATGAACCCATCCCCGCGAACTCCGCAGACTTTCACGAAGGTCTCCAGCTCGAGTGCGCCACGCGAAAAGTTTAGGCTTTCTTTCCAGGTCGTCGTATGAATCCGAAACATTACGGCTAAACGTTCCGAAACCGACTGCTTGTCGGCCTAGAGATACGCACACCAGAACCTGGCGTAACGGCCACGTGGAATAATCGTCCTTGGCAAAATCGAGATTTCGAGCAAACCGCACGCACTGTCCATTATGTGACTAGGTCAGAGGGCCGAGGCCAGGTTCGAGCCCCGCGCCCCAGCGATATATTCCGTCGGTCTGGGGCGCCCGATGGACGAATCTGATGGAAGGCCAAAGCGATTGTGGACACCGTATGAGGAGGCATGCGGACCTAAGATCAAGACGATAGGTTGGGTTGAGGTTGAAGGAATGGAAAACTCTACGGCGATGCACAATGGCCCGTAAGGGGGCCGCATCTGAGCTGTTTAAAGACCAGCGGGTGCCGAGCCGCTGAACGCTTCATTATTCATAATTATTATCTTACATCCGCATATCGATAATTATGCAGTTAATCACTAATGACCCAGAACCTTCCCCGGACCAGCGGCGCGCTGGCCCAGCAGCAGCCAGACCGCTAAATACGCCGATTTTTACGCGAAAATTCTCCTGGATAAAAAGACGCGAGTCTCTACCCTCAAACGTATTGCTTCGATCGCAGCCTGGACGGATCCGTCAATTCTGTCCTATTATCGACTGCGATAGCTAATTTGTAAACCGTAGATGACGTTCTGTCGAGCTTCGACGCCTAGAAGGCACGGCTTCAACCCCGCCGTTGCACATTTATTTATGGGGGTAGTCCGTTTTGCGAAGTAATGCAGAAAGCGCCACCGTAGACAGGTAAATGTTGGCTGATAATCAGCCCTAAAAGTATTTAGATGACGTTCTCTGGCCGCAATGGCGACGTTCCGTCGGTTAAGGGCGGAACATCGTACGCGTCTCGTTGTGTGTGCCGGTCACTCCAGCTTGTCAAACTCTTGTTAGCGTCGCGTGCCGAATGTCCTTGAGGAGCCCCCGTCAAAACGCCAGCTCCAACAGGAACATAATGGCCTGCACCAAAGATGTGCTACTCAGGCGAACGCTCAGCGGCCGGGCGTAGTTGGTGGAAATGGCATTGTTTTTAGGTATATTTGATTGCTCAGTTCAATCAAGAGACATTTACGTGACAGGGATGTATCGGAGACATCGGACCCCCGAGCAAGGAGCGGCGCTGGCGTTATTGTCGGCTGGAGTCTGGTGTCAAGCTGTGGAATACCACAAAGTTCCGTTCCGATGGAAAAGGTCGCGGAACGGTAGCTGTGCGATATCAATCTTTCTCGGGATTTTTTCTCGGACTCAGGAGTGATCGACAGTGTTTATTGCTGGACGAAGGCTATCCGAATTATTGCGGTGTCGATCGGTCGCGCTCAATTGTTTTTGACGCCCCGTATCTTCTGCATGAGCCCGCCAGGTCGATCAGAGCTCCCTTGGGACGACACTACCGAAATGAGGACTGCCCACTCGCTTCAAGCTTCGAATCAAGCGCTCCTAACACCCGTGCGGCGGCCCCTTAAGGACTGGCGCAGTGCAGTGGCGCAAGCCCCCTGTTGACAAGCGACTACTTGCTTGAATGCGTTTGGCTGATGCGTGACCGACGTCTCGGAAGCGCGCGCGCGCGCGCGCGCAGACGCACTTTTGCCAGCGATGGCTGATAATCTTCTACGCGACCATGCTGATATGTTTTCTCTCGTACTTAGACCGGGTATTGCCAATGTACGGATAGCGCTAGTGGGAACTGTTCCATCTGGTCGAATGAACCTTCCTTCGAGTTCCTTCAACCGCCTTCTTGGCCCGTCATATGAGAGCTTTTCGCTCTGCCGCAAAAGGCCAACGGCTCAGCCGCATGCCCCGCGGCGGGCGTTTGCCAGTTGTTGTAGGCCGCAACACAGTAGAACAACTATCCGAACTGAATCTCCTGGGATGGTCCATCATCCCGATCGCAGTGGCCTATCCGAAGTAAGACAGGCCGGAGCGAGCAAGAGCCAAGTGGAACTCCGCCGTCGGAACGTCTACGACACCCTCGTGCCGTGATCCGATTGCAGATCGGTGTGAGATGGTCGGGCATGGCTTATCCCCATGTATAGGCAAGTGATCCCCGCGGGCCGCGTTCTTCTACGAGCACAATGAATAGAACGACCTGCGACGGCGTGCTACGATGAAGTCCCGATAAAAATACCGAGCAAATCACCTGGTTCAACACAAAAATTCGCGACATGCCCTCGCTCAGTCGTCGTCCGTCGTTTGAGTATGGGGACGGCCGGAGGACGCCGTCCTACAGTCTGATCTGGCCGTTCCTGACTGGTTGTTCCGCTAGATCAATAGAAACGTCTACCCAATTGTCCATTAGGCGCTCGATTTCTCAGCGGGAACCCAACTAAAAACAACGTCTCTATATCCCTATTTAATGGCGATTGTCACCGTATTGTGGTGGTGGTGGTGGTGGTGGTCTGATCGATGATGACGGACCGCATCGCGCGCCGCATTCATTGTTCTCGTCCATGTTGTCTACCTGTCGAAGATGCGACGGCACAATTCATAATAGTTAGTTCCTCAACGAGGCCGCGTCTCATCTGTGGCCGAGGCTTCGTTTCTGCAGCGATAACCGACTCCACACGAGAAGGATGGCGCGAGGAAGGAGTGTGCTAATGAAAACGCCTCGGTGCCCACGCGTCAGTGCGCACGCGTCGCGATAATAACCGACCTAAGGCTCGCGGAAGGCCAAATGCTCCGAGCTAACTTAACAGATGTCCGACGGGCCTGGTTGCTCGAGAGAAGGCAGTGGCGTAGACAAAACGAGCTATCCATGAAGCCGTCACCCTGCAGTCCGCCGTATCGCGAAGTTTCGCCGACGTCGGATCGGATGGGGGGCACCGAGATTTTTATACCACTGATCTTCCGCATCAGAGCAAGGCGTGACGCGGCCCGGCGGGAAGGAAGGGGGCGCCGACGGCCTGGATCTCTCGGACCTCGTCTGTCTGGTGACGGCACGGTTAACTCCTGAGGTGCGTGACGAAGGCGACAGCTTTGCACCCGCCGAAACTGTTGGCAATGTGAATGCATACATAATGCCGTACAAAACATAAAAGACGCTCAGAGCGAAACCGAGAAGCGACTACCGCCTCCCCTCTCGCAGTTACGCTCCCGGTTGTTCCCCTTTGACGGAAACGGGGAAAACGGGATGCGACGGAATAAAAAAAATGGCCTCTTACAACGATCCCAACGCCTCGCAAGAGGTCGCAAGGTCGCCGGCCGGCGGAAACGTACGCCTTGAAGACAGGAGGCACATCGAACATAAACCGACCGACCGACCGACCGACGATAGCAAATCACGCGTGACAGAGACGTGCCATGAAACGGTAGCGAATACGCTTGGCGTCGGCAGAGGATATGACTGTTTGTTGAAAGCGTGCGGCTACGCTGGGTCGGTTCCCGATATAATTATTCGAAAAATGCGCTCCAATAAACACAACCTACACACACACACACATATATGTGTATCGATATATGCTGCTGTAATCCCATACACAAAAGAGTATTCGTGTGTTTCGTTGCTCATATTATTCCCCTTAGATCGAATGGCAGCAAATTCGTGACCCCATTCTACCCACCATATATATATATATATATATGTATATATATATGTATATATGTATATATATATATATGTATATATGCTCTGATTGACAGAAAAGGTTGACAGACCTTCAAAGCGCCCTATTCGTTTGTGGCGTGGCGTTCATAAACATATGATAAGTTGTGATGATCGATAAGTTCTGTGTTGTTTCGTTCAGTTGTTTGCTTTAGTTGGAGTTGGAGTTTTTTCCATGCAACACAGCCCCGTTAATGGTTCTGGACAGTGTCTCGACGCTATCTGGCATACGATTGTTAGGCGTGACGTTCGCTTCTCTCGGACGCGATTCGCCGACGTCGAGGTGAGTGACAAGGTGATAGATGAAGGAAAAATTCCGTCGAGGCGAAATTTCGCTGCTCTTCAAGGTCTTGCAATTAAACGCCACGAGGCCGGGTTTTAGCGGCGCTGTTCTAAGCTTGTTTCAAAAACAAAGTGGCGGCCAATTAGTCGGCGATAATTCGCGATAATGCCGTGACTTAACGACGTCGGGCGTTATTGCTTGCAGACATCGAGAAAATTGGCGTACAGAGTAAACATTCCCAAAGGACAACCTTGTCGCTTATTTATTGGTTGGATTTCGATATTTACGTTTGTTCTTGTAAAATTATCAAGTCTTACAACGACGACCTAAAACTGAGGTAGGTATCCGGTTCGCAGATGTTCTCCTACCTTCCTCGAAGACAGGAGAATACTTCTGAACTGGCCCATTCATACGCACAGGATATCCGAGCGGAAAATTCTGGTTTGATGAAATCATTTTTTTGTATTCTTTTCTTTGAAAATTTTACGACCGCGTAACAGACATCGTTTCGGTCATAACCATGCATCTGCACGTGCGCTCTAATACACAAAGTAACCATAATCAAATAAAAGCGCCACAAGACGGTAGCATCCTTCTTTTTCCTGGCAGCGGCATTTTCTATTACGATAATACGACGATAGTCTCACCCTCGGCCAAGTTCCGCTTTACGCCTGTTTTTCTGGCAGCTGTTGAATCATGTAAAAGAAATGCGACCAACGACGACCAACAAGAGCCGACGCTGAAGATGCAGCCTTGCTCCACGAAGTTACGCCCGCCTCTCCCCGACTTCACTGAAGTGCGTGGGGCTGGCATCCCTGCTCGTGCCTGCGGGTTCGTTCTCTCGTCACTAGTTTATACTGAAAAAATAAATAAGAACCCCCCGCCGCCGCCGCCGCCGCCGCCGAAGGCCAAACAGGGGTGAAGGCACCTCACGCAAAGGTCCTGGTTGGATGTTACGGCGCGTCGGCGAGATGGCGGTCCTTTTGTATGAAGCCAATCTCGTTTACCAAATGGTCTTTGTCATGTCCCAGCGTCTAACGATGCCGGACGCGCAATGGTGGAGAACAATTAGGGAAAGTACGAGGCCAAGAATTTTGCCTCACTGACGCTGATATTTTTACGCGAACTCCACGCGCAGGCCAGACGAAAACGTCGTTGTCGACGGCGACCAGGGGCAAAGTAACACCGCGACTCGTTCGTTTCTATGCTACGAAGCGTACGGCAGTGCCAGCCCCGCCGCGTCACGAGGGCATTACGCCGCATTACGCGCTTATATGACGCGCGGTAAATCGTGAAGACGCGCGCGTTTTAGTCATCCGTCTGAGATGGTCGGTCTTGGAGCAGACAAATCAATTCAGCCAGGCCCCCCTCCCACCGCACATCTGGGCTTCGTGCCTGATCCAGCCACGCTGATCCAGCAACACCACGGAGAGGGCTAATGTGGTGGTGGGGTAGTGGGGCATAAGGATGGTCCACCATGGAAGGGGGATGTTATTCCGTGGGGGTGAGCACTAGAAGCAAAGAAAGAATGACCAGCAGCGTCAAAGATCTAATAAGGTTAGGGACGACGATTCAGAACACGAGCCAACACCTCTGAAAAGGGCGTGTCGGTCAGATACCCTAAGTCTGCTGCCTAATGAAATTAGTCGTACAAAGGCCTCGAGGGGTGGAACCGACTTCAGGAATGGATGTGTGAGAACGAGGAAGGATCCGGCGTCGAGTGGGCCAATTGAACGGTGCTAAAGCAGAAGAGTGCCATGTTTGCATCGTTTGCTCGAAAAACGAGGAGAAAGGCAGAGAACGAGAACGAAAATGGAGCGATGTCTTTTGCTCGACTGTTTCGACAGCTCTTGAGGTGGACCGAAATGAAGTGCAAGCAACCAGGGCAACCAGGCTGAAGTCATCGTTGATCTCTGCCGTCTTCTGACAGGTTTCTGACACTCGGCGCAAAATAGACCCCATGCGTCTCCACTAGGAAACGACCCGGACATCTTCCGGGGGGTTGATCCTCAGTCAACGTTCGACGTCCACAGCTCCATCGGTCGGCCGAGGGCAAGGCCCGGACGACCTGCGTCAGGCCTCCTTCCGTTGCCAGGCAGGCCCACGTAAATGCCCACGTAAATGCCCACGCAAATCAGGCCGACGAGTTGGCGGGACGATCTCGTTGGTGCTCGCGGGCTACACGATCGCCTCAATTCGGATCGAAGTTTTGTTGTCATTCAATAGAAGAATTTGTGTGATGTTAATGCGATGCACCCATATTCGTCTCGATGAACATGAATATCAAGGGAGTAGATATCTGTAGATAGACTGTAGATATCAGGGGAGAGACGCTAAACCTCTAACTAAACCGTTTCTACCATAACGCATCGTTCAGACGGTTCGGCTGATAGTTTATTGCGCGCAATATCATCTAGGCGAGTGTTGATGATGTCTATAAACGATACCTAAATAAACAAATAACTCGTTCTGAGCTGTGATTCCAGGGGAAGTTCCAGGGGAAAAGGGGGGTATCTTGGCGAAATTCGCCAGTCGAATGGAAGCGGATGGTCGTGTTGCAGCTACGTAGGACATACATGGACCAGATGGTGGCTGCGGTAGCAATTAGCGACAATATAAACGCCATTACATTAACCCTCTAGCACTTCTCCCTTGTAACTTCCTCTCCTGTACGAGACATTCTTCGCGACCGGAACTCCGATTCATTATCCTCGTTCGAGGGAAAACTTGAAGCTCAGCAACGAAGTGAGCGCATATGGCTAGGCCACGTTGATGTCTCTGTTGTTGTCTTCTCATAGTCCCCGAGACATCGACCTCGAGAGTCGCCGAAGCGCTACGGGAATTTTCCGAGCGCAACGAACCTCTTCTGCGCGTCCGCTGCTGTTGGCCGTCGAACAAAAGACTGCCGGCGCCTTCGGCAGTTCCTGAGCGGATAATAAGGTTATGCGCTTAGCCGCCTAACGGTAGGATACTACGCGAAAACAAAAAGTGTAGCCTATTTAGGCCTGGCTGGGGTCCCAGTCGAGACCTTCATCATTGTACACACATATATTTATAATATATATATATAAGCTCTGATCCACCAACGTATGACGTTCTCGACCATCTTGTTATCATCTTCTCAGTTACGTGTCCCGACTATGTTCCGACAGCAAAGAGCATTTATTTGTTTGGTCGCGGATTGTTCAAATGGAAGCCTTCACGAGCCTTCAGGAAACCAGGACTCTCGACCAGGATGCACAAAAATTATCAATGCATTCACTTCCCTGCGAATCGTCGACTCACATGGGTTAATGGGTAGCTTTTTTTCTTCGAACGTCGGTCGCCATCTTCGAGTCCGTGCCCTGTCGATCCGAACTAGTCTGAACGGATTCAGTTAATTACGACGTCCTGTAATGGAAGCCGAAATCAGATTATAGATTCGATGTTTTCCATTTGTTCTTGGCTTACCTTGTTGCTCGTCGAAGATCGCGAAGGCGTCGCGCGTCGACGCACGAGCCGTGACGTGCGTTTGTCTATAGACATAAACACGGATCAATCAAGAAAAGCCATTTTGCTACCGCGTAGCCATATTTTGTTGCGTATTTCTCGTTTGGCACTCAACACAGTCCACAGGCAGTGATCGACGCCAAATCGCCGCCGTCCCTCGGTGATGGCCAGACTTCAGCTAGCGTCAGGGGCATCTGTTCAACTGCGTAGGCATCTGCTTGACATTGCTAGAAGGGCATCTCTCTTTAGTTGTCAAAAAGATTCGATTATCTACTAGACCGAGCCGTTCGGGTATGTATCCGAAGAGTTTAGTGATGCTGCACTTTCTAAAGCACTTCAAAAAACACTACGTTTCTTCGATCATCTCTACGTATACATACATATATATATATATATA
>MNPL01004699.1:0-15929 GCA_002081605.1 Tropilaelaps mercedesae
TATATATATATATATATATATATATATATATATGAGCCAAAACGGGATAATTCTCTGTATCAAGCGGCTTCGCTTGTCTCGGATGCCGTCTATTGGTCCAAAACCACCTGTATATATAGACACGCATACGCACTGCTATTGGACGCTCAGATATACTTACGGAGCGACGAAACCAATGTCCATACCCGTATGTAAACTCGGCTTATAGTGAAATGAATGTACGTGCATGGTGACCCTTTGTGAAGGCGAGGAGTCCTTTAGGGTCATGCCAACACATGTGCCCTTCACTACTTCTAGCGGCTACAAAAAACACCTACTTACCGCACTGTTGCACGTTGTCGATGGGGAACAGCTCCCCAGCGAACGCTCCGGAAACCAGCACTAGTAAGCAGAACGAAGTCGCCTTAACCATCTTCGGGCTCGTTTGACGGCCAAACAGTGTCTCTCCCTAGAAAAGCAACGCGTAGTACGAACCGAAAAACGCTGTCACCCGACAGAACTCCACTGGCTGGACTCCGCTCGTTTCCGTCGTCGATTACGACTAATTCGCTGACCGAACTGATGGTGCTCTATCTAGAAGAATTGCTGGACTAACAATGCGCTCAGTCTGGACGAGTGTTGACAGCGATTTGTTTTGCTAGTCACGCTCCCCGGCGACAGATGTCGTCCCGTAGGGTTCCCTCCACCGCGTGGCGGTCGCATTGAGCCGGTCCACTCTCGGTTTTGCGCTGCGAGGGAGTCAGGCGAGATCGAGTGCGAACGCACGACACCATATTGAAGCTTCTCTCTTTTTCTCTCCCCATCTGGCTTTCTCTCTTTCTTCTTCTACGCCCGGCGGCCACGCATGAGGGGACAGATGGGGAAACTGGCCCACGTCCAATAAAGCACGACCACCCCGATGGAGTCGAGCGTTGACTGCTGGCTGCCGGCCAACTGAGCCCATGGGAGATTGGCCAACCGTCGACGGCAGACGTCGACCTATCGGCCAGAACCGAGTGCGGGAACGGCGAACCGGAGTACCGAAATGGCACTCACTCGCGTGGAGCAGAGGAACAAAAACAAAGTTTTGCGGCCGCATCCTCCCGAGTCGCTCCAAAATGGAAAAAAGAACGGACCCAAAGCGATTGGTTAGCCATTTGCTAGACGAAACTGTCTGGTCATCGCGGATAGACGGTGGATTGCGTCACGCTGATGATATTCGGCTTTAGTGTGACGGTGGGTAGGACACTGACATCATATCAAATACCAGCTCCCAAGCTCGAAGCTAAAATGAGGCTGAGTTATTTTTGAAAACGCAATAATGCGATTAATATTAGAGCATTGTATTTAGTTACGTCTGGCCAGCGTGAATAAACGCGCGGCCTATTGGAAACAAGTTCGAACTGGTCCCAACCATACCGTAAAATATAGTACGTAATTATACGAAATGACGAGGATATAACGCAATCGATGATGCTGCAAGGATCAAACCATACCCAGTGACTGGTTACCTACTCAACTCGCACCTCTTTTAACCATCAGCTCGATCCTAAATAGCTGAATCGTTTTTTATCTCTTCTTGCGCAAGAGGGGCCATATTTTGCCACTCTCATTGATTGAAAGTGCACTGCTCTTGTTCGAAAAACACGTACCTGTTGTTCGACACCTTTGCATACGGTTTGAATATTCCAAAGTGATGCAAACCTTTTGGACCGACCCGACATATACACGGCCAAAAGCGATATCGTTACTAATTCGTAATCTCAGACCGGCCGCACATGATCAGGTGCAACCGCACGTTCATATTACGAAACGTGAGCCAATTATTTACTTTGGCTTGACTATTCAGCCGATAGGCCAATCTAGAGACTGGAATTATTTTGCGATCTTTCTTATGTAGCGGCCGCATCTATGCCGCGCATGGGCCATCAAACATTCAGCGAATAATCTGCGAATTTTCACCATGAGATATGCTGATGTGTCAGTTCTGGTCGGCAAAAACAAGTGAATATCGACACATTTTGATAACCTAACGCGTTCTATCCAGAATCGTGTGCGACTCGTCATTAAATTGAACAGAATTTTTGTGAACTTTGTGGGGACTCCAGCGGAATTCTGGACCCTACTTTCAATGAGAGCGAATTGCGTCTTCTACTAAAAAACAAACAACATCGCATCGGAACCGCAATTTCCTACTGAAAAGAACGAGCCCACGACAAACGATAACATCGTGCTATATATAAAACAAGACAAAAGAGCGTAACGCAGTTCTTCATGAACAGCTGACCGAATGGCCCTTTGGCATTGGCTAAAGGCCGGTTCAACATCAGCTCAGATCAACCAGGACACTGCTCCGCTATCTCTCGACGTGGGCGAACGTAATTCGTCGACAAAGTAATCTGTTACGACGTTTTTGTTCGTTATCTTGTGATTGTCTGTCATCCCCATCGACGACGTCCCAACAAGCGTTTCAATGGAAGTCAGTTCGCGCGCGCAAATCGCCATTCGCGTACATGTCAACATTGGGCATGTTCACAGGCCGTTGTTCCGTTGGTCAAACTATGATACCAGCTATTCTTCACATAACGACAGCGGCGACAATCGAACAGTCAGAACAAACGCCGTGGGCGTTCGCGTATACGTCATGTGCAGCGCTTCTTTTGCCTCTGTGGCTTCCGCATGGCGTCGTGACAGATGGCTCTGCATTGTACAGCTAGGTAAACAAAGCTGGCAACTCCATCAGCCAATGGTTGTCCAATTAAGCGTATTCATGCGACGGAAGGAAGCACGTAGACGAAGACTTTGACGCGTTGCCGCCCGAACATAACCGAGAGCCTACGAAGGGCAAGACCCGTTTCGTCGACAACTTGACGGGCGCGCCCGGCTGTGCCAGGGAGTCCGTGTAGTGGCATACGACTTTCATAATGGCGTGCAGATCTCTGTATGCGTCATCATAAATGCAGAGCCTATTGCAGCCACCGTTAGGTCAGTAGCTTATCTAGCTTAAGCATAGTTAACGGTCTGTTGTAGGCGTTATCGTAGAATGTCATCGCATGGCGGCTAGCGAGCCACACGTTCATCTGCATAATTAGCTTATAGTGACTAGAATAGCTACCGTGTGTGGTTGCACTGGCGTGTCGACACACAGAAGTCGCTCGGAATTTGGGTAACCTGCGTTTGGCGGTTCCACCTTATAGGTCCCTGAGCAGTCAAAAGAGTTCACTGTAGGACAAACTAGGTCCTTAGGAGTGTAGCGTTCATTTTATTCCAGCAACGGCGATTATGCAATTTAACGGCAGCGGTGCTTCCGACTATTCACTAACGCGCGCCTACAGCAGCATCAAACGCTGAAATGTTTGTATGAAAATTTGGCGTTTGATGCTTCATTCAAGCTGTCGCCACCTACCGCTCGCATCAAGCACAGGCTGGAAACCAGTTTTCTAGAAGGGCCGTCAATGGTTCATAGAAAACCTCAAAACACTAGCATGTAGTAAGTAGCGAACGCTGCGATGTCTGTTTCGATATGGCGTAATAATCACGCTTTCGCTGTATTCATATCTGGGAATAAAGTCAATAATAATTGGTACGGACACTATATTATTGAATTCCCCAAAAACAGCTTACGTGCAATGTGAACAAGCATGTATGAGTTGCAATTACTTCTGCCCCGCCACTAAAACTAATTGGATCTTCTGTATGGGCGCTTCCGCCGGTTTCAGTCAGTCAACAGCAGAAAAACAGTGAACACAATTAGTTTACAATTAGTAAAAAAAATAGGTGCATAGGTGGCACATTCTCGGATATTGGTGTATTCTGTGCCGCATCTAGAAGACGGATGTCAAATGCTCCTTTCGAGTCTAGCTGCGCACTGGGATAACCTCGTTTACGATCAACTGTACAAAGCGCTCCTCTCGCTCTCTCATATATATCCTCGCCGTCGCACATTTAGATTGATGGAGTTCGTCTTACGCAGTAATGCAGAAAACGCTACCGTGGATGTTAAATGTTGGCTGACGGACAGCCCTAACATATATATATATATATATATATATATATACCTCGACTCCAACGACAGCCGCTATTATGCGTATTCTCGACGGGAAGATATCTTTGTCACACGCATACCCAAACTTTGCACGTCGGCTGCTTGTAAACCCATCTAAAGGAGTCTAATACTGCACTACTGGATGTATCTCATTCGACATCTGCCTATTGTACGTGACCATTATATAAGGCGTCTATCTATAAGAAGCTCCGGGATTGACCCATAGTACGCGGCATTGCTGGTCGAGAATGAAATATCTACGCTGCAGTAACGTATACACACCAGGAGAATATTATTTGGCATGGTTGAACCAAAAGGCCGTCCAAAAAATGTCCTCGAGCGAACTCAGGTCTTCGAGGTACTCACTCCCGAGTGCTGATATCATGTACTTTTCTTCACACGTCCCCATCTCGTGAAAAGTAATTGACAAGGGAAGTTTGCGCATCATTTTAACGTACTGGGACAGAATCATGCAACGGTGACATCTCTGTCGACTAATATTTCTCCTTTGACGTTTTTTTTCTGGATTCGGTCGGAGTCTGATTAGGACACTGCGTGAATGAGTCTTTCGCGCATATCTAGCAAACAGGGAGAGAGTTCAACGGTGATGACGCGCGGTAGCGCAGCACAAGAGCGAAAGATTATATATATATAAGATGGGGAGGAGACATTAGATGTGTATACATGGCGTTCAACGCTGGTCAACATTCGACCTCCGGCGAAATGTGCTTACTGCGCTTTACGATTGAAAAAGCGTTCATCGAGCAAATGATTGTTTCGTTATTTTGGCGGAAAGGGACGCCTGTTTGACATGCCAAATCGTATTTTCTCTATCGCAATCCGTAGGCTTTTTTCACAACTAGACGTTAGATGTGGTTTGCTAACTAGATAACATTGGAGGGGTTTTCGGTATGAGTGGCGACCTAAATAGTTTCAAAGATCACATTTTGTGTGCGCTGGCTGGTAACGATTGAAGAACAACACCAGTCGATGGTCACGTTCTGCCCGTATGCAATTCGATAATGTTTTGTTAAAAATAATTCAATAAATGTACTTTCAATAACATGTAAAAGGGGTCAACAAGCCGTCTACCTACAACAGCCTTTATCTTCTTTTTGAACGAGTTTAAAGATACACTTTAAAGATTTAAAGGCTTAAAGATACGGCGTACGGTAATGTGAAACCCTATAAAACTCGACAAAACGTTGAACCAATAAATAGTCCCAATGAATCCGACATGTACTTATAGCGGGCGACCGAGTTGCGTCTAAAGATACCGTATGCTGGGTGTTAGTCATCCATCTGAAGCCTTTCGCGCCAAACGTTTAAGTCAATCCCTCCCGGCCCGGCCCATTCGGGCATAAGCACTATTTCCTTTTTTCCATCCTTTAATTTGTGCGCATTTTTCTAACAATATACCTACCACTGTGTGTTGTCTAGTGAAAATTATGTTGCCTCTATTGTTAAGTGATTGTCGAGCTGGCGTTTAACTGCGATAGTACAAGACGATGGCGGTCAATAAGGACCACGTTCGATGACCTCTTGGACTACGTAGGTCGATGTCCTAAAGCCAGCAACCTGTTTATTCACACCTGGCCACTAACTCATCGTCACAATTACTACACGCAATTTACACCGGAGGAATAAATAAATGTTTTATTTACTAGCATCCTTCTCCATAATTTACGTTAGTAAACGATAGCCGAGACGGCGCGCATTCGTCGACGAGGGCGTAGAAATCTGGATAGTACAAACCATTTATTTCTCTACCAATATTTGTTGAGTGTTACTTCTGCCGATAAAACCTGACCCCGCTACTGAAGCAACGACGGCCGATCCGGCGGCGTCTGCGAGTTGTTCTCTCAGACATTCTGCAGGTAGTCCGTGCAAGCTATCGTCTCCAGCGCGTTCTCTCCGTTGGTCCGGCCAGCAGACGCCCAGCCGCTACTACGTCTTCAGAATCCAATCCATAGCGTGTTCCCATCTTTCCCGCAAGATGAATAGAAGACACTGTTAGCCCGGTCGTCACCGTGGCGTGATTATCGTACGCATACACACACAGCGATTGCCGTCCGGTGGGGGCTCCGTCAGCGACCATTCGCTTGTGGATAGAGATCGCCAACCTACTTTAGAAAGTACGCAGGTCCAGGGCAGTATTGATTCGTACTACAGAGATGTCGTACGGTTGCAGCTTTGTACTCGTCAAGCTAGCTGGCAGCGGCCAGATGTCCCGAAAAGCGCGTTTCAGAGTCGCCGACGCTCCCGTCGGCCGATTCGTGCTCCCCGATATTCACGTCCGCGCCGGTTTCTTTGGCTTCCTCACGTATATTTTTTCCCGATGCGTTGTAGCACATCGACGTTCCCTTCTTCCTTGTGTATGTGTATATGTATGTGTATATGTATGTGTGTGTGTGTGTCTAGTTTTTCATGCGCCAGGCAAGATATGCGCCGCATGGATCGAACGAGCCCCACAGCGATTCGAGACGACGCCATTTTGTGAGATAGTGCACTCAGTGTTTCCTCTTATTCCTCTTCTTATTGCTATCTTTCTTGGTGTCGTTGCTGGCATCGGCAGCCGTTAGCTGTACCTGCAAATGAGAACGAGCAAAAATATGATTGACGTTCGAAAATAGTAGCGTATCGGTCCGATACCGGAACACGTGTTCGTGAAGAGTGATGCAAATTATCTTGCAAGGGTCAAGAAACATTTTCAAGTACAATGAAAGTGGGTGCGAAATGAGGTAAGGTTTAACAGAGGGCACCCACAACGAAAAGACAGGGACGAGAAGCCGGTTTTGGAGAGTACAGACGTTTTTGCATAGTGCATATATATAAAGAGACGTATAACAACACAAAACAGATCACAAGAATGTGAGAACATTACAACAATACAATTGAACACGATGGACTTATGATCATTGGAAGAACAAAGACGAAGACCATATACAATTAACGCGGTCAAGTTGCTGTTCTTCAGTCTCGACCTTTTGCACCATCCTTTCAAACTTCCATCAACTCCGATTACAGTTTTTTAACAGCCAAGACTTTACTATGTCAAGCCATTCGAAAACGATCCCAGCCGATCTTGAGCGATGCTTTGAAGGACCTACAAACACGCTTCCATATACTACTGCAGTGCACCTAGGTGGAGCTCGCACTCGAGACGTCGAACGGGGCTGGGGCACAATACAAGGAGTTGCAACGTGACCCCAGTGGCCTACTTCCTACCTGACTCTCTTTCGACAGGGCGTCCGTGAGCGTGGCGGTAACAGTGGTTGCGGCAGGTTTCGAAACCGGCGTCTGCACCGCGCTATAAAGGACCTGTTCCATCTCGGCCGAGACCTTCTCCACGACCTCCACGTGCTTGGTCAGGTTCGACTGAGCCTGCCTTTGCCGGGATTCGAGTGCCTGCTTGTGTTCGGCGATCTCCCGCTGCTTCCTTGCAAGTTCCTGCTCGAGTTTGAGCTTCTCCTCGGCCACCACCTCGTTGGTCACGTTCGCCTCGAAGTCAGCCATATCCTGATTCGTGATGCGGAGCTTGTCTTGCAGTGAGCGGCAGAGTCGAGATAGGGTCTCCACCTTGAGGTCGCTCTTTGTCTTCTCCTGGAACACTCTGGCGGTAGCGAGGTTGGCTTCCTCCCACCGCTGCTTCCACTGGAGGGCGTCCTTTTCGAATTTGCGTGTTTGTTTCCCCATCGATTCAACCTCGCCTTTAAAATCTGTGAACATCTGTAAGCGGATATTGGCCAACGAAAACCGGAGATTTAGAGGGAAACTTATGCTGCATGTTATGACATCGGTGGAACATGGCCGCGTTAGCAAATGGGGTGAAAATGTGAAAAAGTTGATATAAAGGCGAAAAAAACGAAGGGTGGATTGGAAAAAGTGTCGAAAATTGAAAAAAATGTGGAAAGGCATAAAAATGAACAAATTGGGAAAATATAAGGTAATGGAAATGTCGAAGAGGAACACCTACGAAACAAACAGTATATAGCAATATGGTTGCAGTTAGGGGATGTGGAATGCTTATGCAAGACACCCAAACTTTTCTAGGGGACTGGCCACACATCGCTTTAGCGAATTTGTTTAAGCAATGCAATAACGCGTTGAATAAACTTAGGTGCTTAGAAAAAGGCAAATTCTCACGTCTCTATCAAACTGAGCAGTTGTCGTCAAAATCAAACATAGATAGCATATTTCGACAAAATTATAGAAAAAAAAACAAATTCAATATGTTTCATTAAAAAGGGTAGACTTAGGAAATTGGGAGGTATTGAAAAGGATAACTAATGTAACGTAATTTATATTCACGTGATACACAGGCCGAGGAAATGTTCTGTGGGGAAAATTCCACTGCGTATATTCTCCCACCGCGTTAAGGTTTCCAACTCGAAACTCGCTGACCTTCCCTAGGCATTTACCTTATTGCTCGACACGATCGCCTCCTGAAACTCCTCGTACTTATCATTGTGCAATTTAAGCTGTTCCCGCAGTAGCAGTTCGTTGCGCAACGATGCCTTCAGCTGACACTGCATGCCCTTCATAGCCGTCTCGAGCATCTTTCGCGAGTGTTCAGCTTCGGTGAAGTCCTTCTCACGTAGCAGCTGCGCCTCTCGGAGTTTCGCCATTGCCAGCTCCGTCTCAATGGTCTTCTGCTTTAGCATGTTTTCGGAGTGCTGCATACGAAAAGGTTCGGTTGTGACACCTGTTAGACAGCCAGTTTTGCTGAAGTGCTATGTAGAGCAAAATGCCAGAAAGGCACGAACAAGGCGAATCCAATGATCCAACGAATTCGCTTAACGTACAAGGTACTACAGCGATGGTCGAGCAGAACCAACACACCCATCGAGAGTATGGGAAAGGCGTTGCCGAAACGAAGGAACATTCATAACGATGTCAGCACCGTGCCAATAAACAATCAACATAGCTATACATGGCCGATAAACAATAAAGTACTCCATACACGAGCCACCAATTCAGACGAACCGCTAACGACAGATGACAAATGAAATCAACGAGGGATCTCTTTTGGCTCCTCATCAAATTTTACCTACCTTCTCCCAGATGTCATAATGGGTGACAAGCGAGTGTAGTTTACTCGCCAGTTGGGCGTTGTCCTGCCGCAACTTCGCCGACGTGTCCTGCGTGTCGGCCATCAACGTCGAGACATCGGTGAGGGTCGCCTGGAATTTGGCGGCGATATGCTTTCGCTTCTCTTCCTCCTCGCGACGTCGAAGTGCGGACTCCTCCTTGATGGCGTTGTTGTGCTTCTGCAGTTCACTGTAGCGAGTTCGGCGTGGGTAGAGGGCGGCGGCGGAGCGACCAGGACGAAAAACGAGAGAGGTAAACGTTTACTGTGGGAGCCAAGCGTGATCGCAGCTGGTGGAAGGGCTGACCCCGCCGCCAGGTAGACATCGTCGACAATGGCTTGGCTGTGACGTCTGACGTGGCATACAGGTGGTGTAATATTGGCAAGATTTGAAAGCAAATCGCCGGATTTAGAGTGGCCAGCTTTTTCAAGCAGATATTAGTATGGTTATGGTCACTGGGAGTGCTGCTGAAGAACATCGGTGGAAAGCAGTCATGCGACAACGATATCACCGGGCAGGCCTGTTTCGCTGAAAAATCGTGTTGGTCTACTCGACTTGGATGACATCGGTTATTTAAATTTCGCGGAATGTCAACCAACTGTGGGGGGATAACTCACCGACAGAGTCCCTCAAGGCGGTCTCGTGCCAGTAGAGAGCGATTATTCTCCTTTTGGCTCGCCTGAAACTGTTTCCTCCACTTATCCGTGGTGGCTTGTGTCTCTCGCAACTGTTCCAAGGTCTCGTAGTGAAGTTCGCACAAAGCCCGAAGTTTATCTTCGGTCGTCTGAAAGTCGCTGAGACTTCGAAGGACACTTTCGATAGCCTTTTTCTTCGAGCTCGCCGACAACTGCGAACACGTTGAAGCCAAACAATTCAGTAGGTAGTTCATATTGTATTTCAGCATATAATTAAAATATAATTAAAATCGTGTTTCTAGAGGTAATTAAGATTGTATTTAGATTAGATAATTATTACTGCAATTCAGTAGATAATCTATATTGTATTTCAGTAGATTAATATTATTCTTCAGCGCACATTTACGTAAAAAAATGTATTAATATTTCTTTAATAAATTTCAGTGTAGCCATGTTGCTTGAGATGACGTGCTGTTCGCCTTATAAGCGTTCCCCTTCACCGCGGTTAATATATGGCCTTGTTTGGCTTGTCGTTCATTTATCGGGCGGGATATATTTATGTAAAGGCGTGTGCTATACCCTCCAGACATAAAATTCGATAATGGCAAATCAAATGTCAAGAAAAAAGCGAATTGTTTTTTGAAAAAAGATCTCATAAGAAAGGGTTGCAAGACATATTCCAGCGCTAAAAAGCCAGAAAGAGAGAGAGCGGCTGACAGAGATATACAGACACACACGCATAGACAGAAAGAGAGACAAGGTAGTCATTACTGTACTGGGTTGGAGCGAAAGTTTGTCGTGTTTTTCTGCTGTTGGACGTCCGCGAATCCTTACCATTTGAGCGCTTAAACAGCACGCGCTTAATCCATGGCACGAAATGCCGACGTCGAACAACGATAACAACAATGACAGAATGCACCAAAGCCCAAAGAAAAACGTTCCAGATTTTCTTTCCAGTCCAATATAAATTATCGCTTTGTTTCGGTTATCTATCACTATCACCTCGGTTTTTATCCAAATTTAGGTTTTTTTACATTTTTTACCAACTTCCATCCGAAAGGTTGGATTACAAACCGTGCCTATGAGGCGAACATTCTTACTACACGTCTGACGTCGTTTCCTACCTTTTTCGGTGGTTCCTGCTTACTCAAGTCGGAGATTCGATCCAGGAGGGCGCGTTCCTTTTCCTGCCCTGATACTCCTGACGGAGGGGGCGTGGCGCTTTTGGAGTTGGCCCGTCTTTCGCGTCCACCCGCAGCGCCCAAAGAGGGTCCACTTGGTACAGAAATGGGCGTTCGTGTTTCGGACTCTACCTCCTCCGACATACCTATCTCAATACCAAGTAGGAAACCGGTACTATAAAAAGGTATGATTTAGGTACGAGCTCGTTTGATACTGTGCGTTTTTTCGACTAAGTGACCTATGATGATTATACTTAAGGCGCCATTAACTAACGGGATAAGATCATAGTTACACACAGTCGATCCCGTGCAAGCGGTTTCCTCAGAAAATTCAACCCAGGAAATTTTTCTACCGCATGCTGACGAGATTAGCAAGTGCAAATCTTACAGGGGTTGTCTCATAACATCCCACGTATATGACAATTATAGAATTGTTTCTCGCCATTTTTCGAAACCAGTATTTGCTTTCAACCAGTATTTCGAAGCCTTGAAAGCATAAATCAGGGGAAATGACTATTACTGACCAGAGGCAAAACGCCTGAAGAAACTGAGGTAAAAGTCACGTTTTCACAACGGAAACACGTTGGCGCACTCGCACATCAGAGTGTGTTTCTCTGTCAGCTTGCCCAATATTCGACACCCACCAGTATGAAAATAAATAAACCTAACTTACTCTCCATGCATTCCTTGGTCGACTTGCGCACCTCTGCCTTCAGGGCGGCCAGCTTGTCGCCGATATTCTTCTCGATTTGAAGGCACTCGTCCTCACAGCTTCGGCGCTCCTGAAGAACCTTGTAAACGTCGCCCTTTATATCTAGAACATGAATACGATTGGCACAGGTTAGTGGGAGATCTGCAGGCATTTCCCGAGGAGCCAAAGTACAGGAATACATTTATCTGAACGCGTTTCACGATCAACTCCCATATCCAATATTTTTTGTGTTTTCTATTAGCATTTAGCGCCGACACCACATTGCGGAATCTGCATCGGCCTGTGACTTCCATTGCCACATAATCCAATTAATAAAATACCCTCTTCTCTCTAGACAAATACCTAAAGTCTTCTAGGCCGTCGTTAAGTCGTTGAAACTAGATGTTTAGGCTTGAACCGGCTTCTCATGGAAGATCTACCAATTCGGGAAGGAATGGTTCTTCATTGGCACCGTTCACTTAAACCCAGTTGGATTGATGTTCAGCTCATGACGACGTCAGAAGATTTGTACAAGACACCTTTATTAGAATTTACGGAAATGATCAATGTCAAATGATTCAGTTCGCCGGTTATCTTTAAAGACCCGCTAAGCACTTCCACAAGACTGCTCAAAGGCTACTCTCGGAGTATAAGCCTCGACTTACGTCAGCTATGAATGAGACACGTTGAGCGTGGCAGAAATGCGCCCGTTCCTTCTAGATGAAATATGACTGCAATAGCTCAAATTCTGCACATACAAGTCTTCAGTCAGTAGAAGTCTTGCCTACCTCTGCTCATAACAGTTTTGATTTCTACAAATCACACCTGCGCTTCCTACGCCACATTAACGAGCACCTAACTGACATCGGTGCGTACCTTGTGCGGTGTCCTTGCAATGGATGAGTACTTTGGCCAGGCTCCGAAGGTCTTTATCCTGCATGCGCTGGTTCTCAAGTGCTGCTTTTTCCTTCGACACTAAATCGAGCTGCTCTGCCGTGACGCGACCTTGCACCTCGCATTGCTCACCACTTTGTCCGACATCTTCCGCAACTTTCGCTTGGTCAGTGTCGGCGTTCGCGGGTTTAGGGATCGACTCACCTGAATCGTCTTCCTGAAAAAAGATTAAATAAAATAGTGAACGACATTGTGCCGGTTATGGATTAATGAAATATGCTCTAGTCCTCTATTCCGCCCACTAACAGGGATATGTTTGAAATGCAGTAACGTCGTGACTCTACATAACACATTTTTCCCTATATGCATTATTCAGTTATCGACGGATATTAAACTCTTTCTCATATCTGTAGCAAAAGATAGATCCTAGAATTGCAAGCAAGTCGTCCTTGGTCACAAATAAATACCTGCTCCTTGACTGGGCAACAACTGCCCAGGTCATGATTGCTAGGCGCTCCATCTGGGTCCGGTATGGGATTGGCGGCATCTTCAACCTCCTCTTCAAGAGGTTTTTCCGCCTCGGGAGCAGAAACAACTTGCTGCTGGGGCGCGTGCTGTAACTGCGACTCGTTTTGCTGAGTTACTATCTCAAGTTGAGGTTCCTTCTGTTGAATGCTTTGTTTCTGCCCGGATTTGTTCTTGCCCCTTTTGCCGCCCTTACCCCCTAGACTACTCTGGCGAATTGGGAAAAATACTTCAGACATTGTCGCGTAGACGAACGTGTTCTGCAAATTTGACAAAAACCGCAAAGAAATATTTAAAGCAAGCATAGTGCCGTATCAAAAGTCACACTGCAAAACAGCACATAGAGTGATAAAAAAATTTACTAAAACTTTCGAACACTCAGAAAATTATTTGTGGCGTAAATTTTTCTACCCCCTTTGTTGGAAAGCAGTCGTTCCGCCATTTTAGGAAGAACCCATATTCGTTTAGATATCATTTTTTAATGGATTAGAGAATATAGATATTCAACTTGACCATAATTGGCTAAAATTGATGATATGAGTGTAAAGTTCTATTCAGAACTAGGCGTGTTATATTTTTATGCTGAAGATAAAAATCGAAACCAGTAAAAAAAAGTTGAAATAACCAAAAGGAGCCTGTTCTCATTTTTTGCATAGAATTCTAACAATTGCATGGCTTCTAATGAAACTTTTCACACATATTTTCAATTGTGTGATATATATATACATATATCACGCATATTCTCAATTGTGTGGTATATGTATATACACACATCCTCCGCAAACTACACAGGAGGCACTACTTACAAATGCATCTTTTCAGTTCATGCGCACGTACAGTACAGTCCTGTAATTTCAGCAGCAATTGATCTATTCAGCTGCTATAAAATTCAGAAGCACAAAACTCGGCCAACTAAAGAACAAAGTCTTTTAACTTTTTGTAATTTCTACTCTGAAAAAATTAGCAAATTAAAAAATAGTATGTCATCCTTCTCTATCATTCTCGTAAATTCTCGCGAGAATGATGGGCGACAGATAGTAGCCAAGCGAAAATGCTTAAACTGCCTGAAAGCAGTTGAAATTGCGCCATATGCTTCAACTTAGTCGACCCAAGGGTAACCATAATTCGAACCACAGCTAAGTAATTCGTTACCACTAGTCCTTACCAACAATCACAAGCAAGGCTACAAACGTCCATCCTATGCAAGTAGCAAATGCGCGTTTTGTTAAAAAAAAATCCAAAGGGCGAAAAAGCCGTCCTAATGACCCAGTGAACTCAAATACTACTGGATGATCCAATTACCGATCGGATGATTCAATACTTTGCCTAAAAGACCGCTCTACATCACTTCGTGCATTTCATTAATACTAGTTTTCACAGCTATGAATATTCTGTTTTCTTCTACTTTTTCTGTTCAGTGAATCTCCCTTATTTATTTCATTTTAAAAAAAACATGTGGATTGTTATCGTTAGTCCTTTTTGTGCACTGGTTAGTGCCTTATTGTAGTATGTGTTGGCGACTATTAACAATTTTTTCGTTGCATCCTCCCGATGCCATTTTCCCAAAACAAAGCTGCTGTGGCATGCCCCGCACAAAAACGTCCAAGCTTGCTTCACAATCCAATACCCACAGCCTGATCTCTAACGCGATCTCCCAACAGCGGAGTTGCCATCAATTTCAAGTTATTCTCAGTGGCTATAGTTGCTAGTCGAGCGAACAGAAACAGAGATTAGTTTCCCTTGCTGTCAACGTTCCAATGTTAACTTTTCTACGAACGAAACGTGCAAAGCCAGCGCAGATAATTCTTGTTAGCGAAATCGGCTCAACTGGGCGGCCAGACTATCCGATCTAACTGCTCTAGTTACCCCTTTATTGGTACTGGCATGGCTCCAGCAAGCTTCGGTACTCGAATTTATCTGGGCGTATCGGAGGGGATTGCTCGATTCACTCAAAGCTCGGGATGTCCGCCAATCGAACAGACGCTCTGTCTTATCCTTATCTAAACGTTACGAACTTAAATAAGTTACGAATTCGCATGAGTTTACACTCTTGTAATGGGCCGTCGGCTATTAACGGGCTGGACAAGACGCTTGAGTCGGCTTTCCAGCTGCGGCGACTCCGCGGGAAAAGATGTCACGGCAAAATGCTTATTCCACACTCAGCAGCCAGCTCGGCTCGGTTCGCTAGGCGTCCAGACGAATTTACCTGTGACTTTCCACACACCAGTGTCGCCGTTCTACATGTGCGAAACTTCGCGCTATGTCACCAGAAATCGTTCGGAACTCCGGTTCAGCCGTGCCTGTGCGGCCGACTATCACGCACCTCACAACAAAAAAGACGGTTAACTCCCAGATCGATTGTAGCGCACACTCTCCTCAGCCAGTTCATTTAGAACGGCAAAACCACAAAAACAAACACAGAAACTCAAAGGCGGCCCCGGAAATCTAGAGCACAGATCACTCCTTTTTCAGAAGCGGGGCCAATAGTCTTCCACTAGCGAAATACTCACATTGCACTCAGCCGTTCTCCGTGACAACAACACCCCTCCACTCTCCACAACAATCGAGACGAGATCAGCGCCTTTCAGCCAGGCGCTCTCCGTGTCTCCCGGGGCCGGGAGAAAACGCTGGGTGGACAGTGGTAAAGGGAAAACAAAGGTTCGCCGGCCGACACGACGGACGATGCCAGCGCGACTCGAGAGTCCTGCAGAACGTCTGTGTTTGTCGGCCGCATCGAACGACGGCCCTTGCAGACAGCTCGGACAATGCGGCTGGGCAAAGGACGAGGGAGCTTGGCGAAATGCGTCGACACAGCAAAGTGTAAAAATGGCGGGCATGGGATTACCGCAGGGCTGTAGGCTGGATAAGCTGGGTTTACCCGTGTGACCC
>MNPL01004703.1:0-16877 GCA_002081605.1 Tropilaelaps mercedesae
ATTATATACATATATATATATATATATATATATATATATATGTATATATAATTATATTAGGTTTGTGACAGAGGAAGCTACCTGGATAGAAGTTACGGATGAGGCGGCTCCGAGAACGCCAGAAATAACGTCAACAGAAGATTCTGCTGATTTGGCTGAAGCCATTCCGCCAAATGCACTGCTGGCACCTCTGGCCCCATTGGCTCCGCCTGTTGAATCTTTGTACGTCTGTGAACATGTAAACTGATCGTCGCTGTTATGAAGTTTCCCGAACGAGCCTGAAATGGCAGATGAAATCGATTAGCAATTAAATTAGTTTAGCTAGCAGAACGTTGGCAATGTAAGTAATCTAGGTTAGCACAGCTCAGAAAATAATAAAAACCTAGTAAATGTATTCCTTCCGCATTGTATACAACTGCATAGTTCTGAATACATGGATTTTTTCTTGGATTACTGTCGTCTCAGCGTGGCATATGCCGGTACATTATAGTACCCGTAGATCAACCAGATTTCTATATTGCCCCGTACCACGTAGAAGTAGAGCTGAGTACGCGCTCTCAATGGTGGCTTGAGTTAGGCCTGTTTTAGCCTAACATAATGGTCTTGAGTTGAAGCTTAAAACTAGCTCCGAACCTCGAATGCTGGAGTCGAACCGCGAAATTCGATAAAACATGCTCCAGACGATCCACTGAGTAGGTTATTAAGCCCTTCTTCCAGGCTATTATTGATGCATAAACGCTAGTGCAACGGTACGAACCAACATCCATATTTCATTAATCAGGATTTTTAGGCAAACTGTTTATATTCTCAAAAATCCGCTTCAGGGCGATACAGCCAATAAACGTTAAAATGGCTAAGCTTGCTTTCGGTGTAGTTCTTCAACTCACCGCATAAAGTGCACAAAGTTTACATTTCCAGAAAGGCCTTTAATCGCGTTGCTAAATCACGTTGGCGAAGACAGTTTTAGGCCATAGGACCTAGGCCTTTCCAACGTAATGAATCGTTATTAACGACAAGCGTTGATGTACGTCTACAGCAACTTGCTAAAAATCCAATAGGAAACTTGGCACGCAACGCTTGGTAGACACCCCATTGGAGACAGTCAATGCTGCGCAGAAGTCTCCTACGGTGTAGTGCCATAGGTGTAGCCTTACAACCACCCTGGAAGGACGTAGGCGCACCCAACCCTCGGACACTGACGGCCGCCGGTCAGGGACCCCACACAGCAGTAATGCTCACACTGGCTTTGACAAATCGATGGCCGCTTGTTTCCAATGCAATTGCCACCTCTGATTGAGCCAGTGAGGAATTGATCTGACAAACACGGACAGGCCAACGACAGAAATGCCCGGGAGTCGAAGATAGCAATGGTCATTGTTCGTTGGGAGTTGCTTGTGTCTAAAGTTAATTAGACCACTGCGAGGTGAATAGCAGCTTAGTTAGGCAGGTTGTTAATTAACGTGGGATTCCAAAATCAAATGGATATAAATATGGCTGACCGATGTCCCAAAAGCACGGCACAGCTTACCTGTTCCGACGAATGCTAGCAGGAATGGAACAACAATAATAATAATAATTCTAAGCATGTGCGTAAAATAGCTTGAATTCTAGCTAAGTTGGATTCATTTTAGTCTATGTTAGAATTTTACACCGCTTTGCACAGATATAGCTGTTAGCTCTAACTTGAGGCTTTGCTCCACTGAGGGTGGCAGTAATCAGCTTACACGGTTTTATCTACTCTTCAGATACACTTCTTCGCTCGCAAACAGTAGCTGCTCCGTTTCTTCGCTATTTCAGGCAGCAGATGCGTCTTGCATTCGTTCTTCCATCGCATTGTCTCTCAAATCGAGATTCGAGACCATTCTACTCGTAAATATGCAACATATCGCTTCCGTACTTTCCACTTGCTTGCTCCTGGGAAAAACTCTATTTGGGGCCCGATTTTTCAACATTATCTATGATAAAATTGTATTCGCGCGTGTGGCCTCCATTTGTTTTCCATTCGAAAAAAGATCGGAAGGAAACCACTGCAGCGGTCTCGATGTCCGGGCAAAGGAAGGAGGTCTTCGTTTGTTGGTGATCTTAGGCTGCCAATCGTATCGCGCCGTCGGCGTTGGCCCCTCTCGCAGCCCTTTCGACGATTTGCTTTGTAATGGTTTCCTGAACGGCTCATGCTCAGGCTGGCCGGCCTGTATGACGCAGTTTTCCGCTAGAATAACTTATCATATGTAAAGCTAGAGAGCGTTTTAGGAAGGGGACGTCTCCCGACATTCAGCTCAATACCATTCTCCCCTCCGAGTTCTCCAATGAACAGGGCGTGAGCGAGATATTGTTCCTCATCGAGCAGAAATAAGATCCAGCTCCCCCGGCCGGCGACGATGTTCTGTTCCTTGACAGCTCGTTTTTTCGAAAACACGCCGGCGTAGAGGGGAAAGGATTGCCCGCATGGGAATGGGACTACTTGCCCGAAGGATGGTGTTCGCCGTTGAAGCGAGAGTGGAAGAGCTCGCAATAACGATTATGACGGGCCACGGCTCCGCAATCCCCATAACACAGTACTCACTGCTCCGACGAAATTACGGCGAAGATGACTTTAGATAGTGTTACCCAAAATATCGCTCTGTTCTTCGGACAGGTGGGACGGACAAATGAAGGGGTCGCGGCGGCGACGTTAATAGCAAGCTACAACATACCTCCGTAGGAGGGCCGAAAACGACCCATAGGGAACGTCCAACAGTTTTGCCATTTGCTGGCTTCTAAGTAGAAGACAATGACTGATGTACGATCCAGGTGGAAGACGAAGGTGTGCCGCATTTAGATTAGCAAAACAGGCTATTCAAGGAACTATCATAATACATTCTGTAGAGTTATTATAAATGTCAAGCAAACTATTCCAATTAAGGTTCGTTAGAAGCCTCACGTCGAGCTCGATAGCCTCTAGTGCATTCGCGTGCGCCTTGCAACCAGAGAAGGCACGTACGTGCACGGGTTCGATCTCCGCCGCCTCACATTAACATTTATATGGGATCCGTGTCACAAACTAGTGCAAAACGCGTTACCGTAAACGTTAAATATTGGCTTATGGTCAGCCCTAAAAAAAAGAAGGCTCACATAGACGATCTAACGGCCCTTAGCAATCCACTAGCATCGGCGGGCGCAAGAATCTTTTTACGGTCCAGCTCTTTTTGGAAGTTACCAACGTGATAAGTTTGCCACCATATTTTGATGGTGAAATTTCGTTGTATAGCCCTACGGCGCTGGGAGAGTGAATACACTGTTTTTGTTCCTGAAGGCCTATACGGACAATGCAAAAAATCCGTGAGAAATACAGAAAATCTCTGTTAGATGTGCAGAAACACTTGTTATGCTACGTTTTGGCAAATTATTGGCAAGCATAATGCTGACAAGGCTCGAACCAACCTGATAGCATACTAAGGGGTCTACACACTTACCGTACGGCGTACGGAAAAGCATAATTTCATATAACGTGACAAGTAGTGACCGCGTTGACCTATGGCGATACTGATGGGCAGTTATCGTGTTGTTTTATTGGATGAACTTTGTAATGTTGACCGACAGCATGACCTTATGCTACTTGTTTTGCGCTGTACCCAGATTACAACGGTGATCAGCACATGCTTACAGGGAAACCGGTTCCAACACAACAGACCAGTATATTGCATATTAGCATTTGTGTAATGTTCCCATTATTAATAGTATTATCAAATACGCCTAATCAGTTCAGCAAACAGAATCATCAAAAAAGATTCAATAGTACTTTGTGCATATTGACTGGCACACATCGTTTCATTGATTCTACTCACAAAGCATGAACGCACGTGTTCAAATGGCAGTAGTACGGTACCGGCACATCAGGACCCAATTCTCAGGTTTGACTCGTGTCGGAGTTTGCTGATGACATTTCAGGTTCTGTTGGTCGTGATACGAATGACCCAAGGGCAATTGCGGGTTTACCTAGGCCTCCGCTATGCTATAGGTTTCCTGACTTCGCCAAGTTTGCTCGACCCCTTCTCGTTTGGTCCACCAATTCCTTGTAGCCACTTTCTCAGGTACCGTATTCTCAAATGACTCGTAAACGCCACTCATTGCCTCCTCGACGTCAGCTAAGACACCGGCGAATCGGCCGATTTTGAGGTGAGGGTGCACGCGTCCTGGTGACACTGACTCAGCAGGGTGATATCAAATTTCGTCAGAATAAGCAATTGGTAGTTGCGTGCCTGTACCTTCCGATCAGTCGAAGTCTTTGCACATCCGCACCCTCTCCTTAGGATGCCTGTTTTCCGGTCAAAAATGTCTCAACCTAGTTCCTCAGCAACCACAATGCACCAAGACTTACTTGGAGCTTTCCATGTAAGGGCAAAGATGGCTGAAGGACGACATTGTGCAGGGAGTCTGATGGACACCCACTACGCGTTGATGTTCAATATTCACCACAAAGCGATTTGTTTCATTCTTCTCGCGACAGACAGCGGCCATGCATTATGTACAGCATCGAGAAGTAGCTACGACAGTATGGCGGAGGTCTCATGTACTCGTCATTAATACGAGTTTGGGCACGCCGCTATAAATTAAAGTTAAGATCCAAATCAAGAGTAACGATATGAAAACGAGAAGTGTCCGTACTTCTAAACCACAGAATTTCGAAAAGAAGGCACACACTTGTTGTGTGCTATTGATGGTTAACGTTAGCGCCGCCATTCCTTGGACTGATTCTTCAGTTGACTGGTTTGGATTAGGAGATTTTTCTAATGACAGGAGTAGCAACGTTAACCTAACGAAAATGTATGCGGCACATACATGCTCAACATTTGAGCTTCTCAGAGTTTGTACGGTAGTAGCACTCGGTTACAACAAAACAGAGGCTAATTAAGTTGCAGCATGTTGCGCGTAGGATATTGCACCTATTGCAGCGGCTGGTTTTTATTCGTTCTTGGTAAACTATCCGACCTAAGAGGCCATCAAGCATTTGTGGCCACACTTCTAACGGGTACAATTTCTATCCTCTGGTTGGCGGACATCTGAGAACTAAGTCTCCGCCCATTAAGCTTTGTGTAGTCCCCGTACCGTTTACCTGACAAATGAAATGCTTAAATAGAATTAGGGACCGTATTGTCTTAGCCATTCCGTCGGATTCCTACGCGGTAACTTAGAAAAACGATCCGATAGCGTCTATTTTAATCGGTGCGCGGAAATACACCACTTCAAGCTTCAATTATAGGTTTTCGGTTCTTAATGGCTTAAATTGTTTCCCCGTGGAAATAGTTACTGCAAGGCTTTCTATAGCAGACACACAGGACGCTCGATTTAGCGGCTGCACCATACCGAGTGTATCGTCGTCAAGGACAGAGGAGCCCCAGACAGAGCTCGGCCATTGGCATCAAATTGTTGTGAGCTGATGTATATTTTGCCCACACTCCGGTCCTCAACCCGTATGTCGCATAAACGGGTGGAATGTATACTGTTTTATCCTCTCGTATGCATCTGAAGCGACTTCCGTGCCGTGTGTGGCGCAGCCGTCAAGCAGAACAGGGATTAGCCTTGTTCCCCATGGTCCGAGTCTCTGAGCGTTTCTAAGACAGCAGAGGATGCCCGTGGAAGTAAGGAGGAGACCATTAAGGCTGGGCAGAGGCCAATTTATTACTCCTACCTTCAAATGAATCTTTACCATCACATTAAGCAGCCAACCGTAAAAACTGCTTCGGCGATAAACCCCCAAAAACCGATATGCTCGATCTGACTGCGATCTGGCGCACCCCTCCTGCACAAAAACGCGTCATTTTCGCCGTCGATGGATATATGATAGTGCAGGAAGCAACCTCAGTCGAGTTAGAAGCTTGTCAAAAGGTCCGGGTATGATACCGGGTTTATATACGTTCCGTGCGAATGCGTTTTCGTTTGCATGTTCCACGGTATACTCACGCCGTGGAGGTTGAACTCAAACGACTAACATGCTTCTTCTAAGGCGGATGCGTTGTGCCTGAGGTGGTGCAGGAATTAAAAAAGACGAAGGATCCCTGTGGCGTCACGCCCAGAAAAGCTCTGGAGAAACAATAGGTGTCTGAGTCTGAACGGACTGTAGGTAGATATAATAGGCGCAGACAGGCGGTTGTGCTGCGGTAAAATACCTAGAACGAGCCAAGTGACTGTTCTGTGGCTTCATTCACGCGGTGTTGACTTCCATCCGTTTTTCCTCGCACTGTCTTCCATTGGAAGTCAGCGGGATTTCGAATATTACGAGGACATCCGAAACAATGAACGGGAGGGAAACATTTAAATGCTCTCCTTCGGAACGTCGAAGTTATTGTATGTGCTACAACCAGTGGGACGAGAAGTAGAATGAGGTGCATAACAGGTTGCTAATGTACCTCTTGCCTGCTTGGCACCTCATGTAATCGTCACTGTTCTGCATCTAGATGAGCTGACACACAGGTGGAGTTGCGCTCGACGCAGCACACATCTGGCCACCGAATGTCATAACTCAGGCAAGAAACTTCATTTAAGAAATAAATAAATCGCGTGAACATATTTAACCGCGCACCCAGTTAGACGGCAAAGCGAGCTCTGCGTAGATGCAACCGGAAACACACTACTTCTAGAAGCTTAATCATTAATCTCAGCTCATTGCGAGGGTATTTAGACGAGACCAAGACCGCAAGGGGTTCACAGGGTGACCGGATTCAGAGATCGTGGATCCTCTGTCCCGAGTCCGGAGGGGGTATCCCGAATTGCAAAGAGGGTGCCTGGGGTACCTACAAGAATGAGGATTTCAATGTCCGTGTATCGGGATATCTTGTGAGCGACAAAAATTCTAAACATATCACACCATGTAACAGGGCTACCACAATAAACCTCGAGCAGACGCATAAGCAGTAGTCCGGGCAGACTGGTTCCTAACTACGCCACTTTACCCCTTTTAGCGCCACTTGGCGTATTTATTTGCTCTTCGCTTTCGAGAGTCTATTTTGCAGAATATGCGTTTGTCGAATATTACCATTTTTTTCGAAGCAACCTGTAGATCAAATCAGAGAACAGTCAATGCTAAATGATATAACATTATTCAATAAACAACGCTGAGTGAGCGGCAACGCAGCATATGTACATACGTTACGCATCAGAACTTGTTCGGGACATGAGTCTGCTACGTAATCCACGTGCAATATTCAACATATACTACTCTTATGTAATGTGCTGTGCGCTACGACGAAGAACAGGTGCGTCTGCGTTCTTGCCAAGCTAATCGTACATGAAATAAGGCGAGTATTCGTTCAGGAATGCCCCGTGAATAACAAGTATCGCAAAAGGCGGGCAAAATCAGCCGCCTGTGCTCATTTTACGTTAATTGTTATATCTAACTGTGTGTACTAATACGTTGAATACGAGACACATAACAAAGATGGTCAATAAAGGAGAACATGTCAAAGATATAGTAATTATATGTGTGAGAATGTACAAGCTTGGTTTGGTCGACGCTTGGCTCGGTACACTTCAAGCAGTCGCTTATTTTGGCATGTCGGTAATGGCATCATCACTCAGTCGATTATAGCCAGTTCTTCCCTCGTTCTATCATGATCCCATTATTAGCAATGTTTCGAATCCTGTAATAATAGTCTGTTGAACCTTGAGACACCAATTAGTCACTAAGGCCACGCGTTTTTGTACCATACACAACGACCTAGCTTATAGAAGGCATCTGATGAATGTTTTCGTCCGTTTTCTGTCCAGCCAGCAGCTAAACAAATTGCTCCGCCCCAAACTAGCCGTAAACTCTCATATCGAAGAGTCCTATTAAGAGCACATTCAGCCGATATTCAACACGACTTTCCTTTTTTTTCTGTTGATTTAGTTTACGCTGTTGTCGGTACCGCCGATTAGGGCGCGCTTCGGCTGTAACTCGGGTCATGCCAAAGAGGCGGTATTCCGTTCTTGCGTAGGTCGTTCTTGCACCAGGACGAATTCGGTCCTCTTCGTTGAATGATCTGGGGACCACTGGGCTCTTAGCACTGCGTGCAGATGCTCCGACCCTCTAAAAGTCTCTGCTCACTCGTTGTGTATCGGATGATTGCCGGAGACTCGCCTGCGAAGGACACAACCGGCCCTCCGTCTCGCTAGTCATGTTCCCCTTTAGTGAACTAATCGGCCGGACGATCCGTAGCCGGGCAGAGATGAGGGCCCGTGAGGTGGGCCGTGCGGCGTAAAAGGGTCCTGACACCAGTTTCGGCTGAGCCGTCATGAACCGACTAGGCGTACGTGGTCGTCTGAGCAGCAAAGGACAGCAGAGGAAGAAAAAGGGTCGCAATGGCCAATAGGTTTCCGATTGCTGGGTGGGGATTGGCGGCTTGCCTTGCCCACCTCGCCTGCGACTCAACTGCCTTCATGATGTCGTCCTTCTGAATGTCATAGCATAGAGGCACTAATATAACACAAATCCGACCGTAAGACCAAAATTATCGAGGGAGTCGCTATAAGCACGGCCATAATCAGTCACTTGTCTATCCGAGGTAATAAAATATTCATGTTCCCGCAAGAAATACGGATTGTACCATATAACTGGCGCTCGTATCAGTAGAATTCACATTGAGGATTTCGCAAATGTATGGCCCCTGGCAAGCCGCTCTATCTGATTAATATTCAAAGCAGAAACGAATGTAGCGGGCAGAACGGATCTATGTGAGGGGAGCTGGCAGTCGTAAACGCCGTAATACGACGTGATTTATTAATGGGAAGTCAACGTCTTTAGTACTGCTTTAAGTGGTCCTTAAGAGGACCTTTTAAGGCGATACCTAATACTAATCAACTCTCGTCAATCAGGTAGCGCCAGCCAAAATAGTTCAATGGGCCTGTCAGAGCGGCGATTATGCTTTCACAGATACAGTGACGCCGGATAGCGGCTCCTATTGCGGACGACGCAAAGCGCTCTTGATCTCCGCGTGAATACAATCACGCTGTCCTCTTGTTTGTGTGTGTGTGTGTGTGTGTGTGTGCCAGCGATAGTTTTCGAAAAAAAATGAACACGACTGACCTAGCATTCGCCGGCAAATCCGTCATTATCTAGGACTGCTTGGGCCTTCCTAAAATCGTCTGTCGCGAGGAGATACAGGAGATGTACAGGAGCACATTAGGAGAAGTCCTCTCTGTTCAAAGGCCACCAGCCGAGGTGGCCATAGTAGAAACGACTCAGAGAAGCCACAATCATCCAGCGGTAGCGCAGGCGGAGCCTGCCCACCAAGACGTGTGTCCGTCCCTCTTTTTGTATCGTGTGCGTCGATATTAATTAACGGACGAAAGACGGACCGGCTGAACACTCGTCGCTGCCGAACAAGTTACTTAGGGCCGAGTATGCGATTGAGATTGCTGATCAGCAACGAGACGAATTGGCGATTTAGGCTTTGAGCCGGCTCCCCATCCGTTCGTGCTGGTGGACTTGAGCGCCGTTAATTTATCGCGATGCTGCCACGCCAACGCTTGCTGAGCTCCTCGCCCGCTTCGAGGGCAACGACGGACACGGCCAGCGTCAGGGATGACGCCGTAGAACGTTCCCACTGCGGGATCAGTACCCGATTCGGCGCAGACAGACGTTCTACCGTCGCGACGGAAACGCCAGAACTACTTCAGCACTTCTTCGGCGAAACGCGCCTCCCGGAGAGATACACTCGTCCGGGTGGGGCAAACCCTGCTGCGGCAAGCAAGCAATCAACTGCAATCTTGCTTCTTCCATACGTCCTGTCTAACACTACTTGCCTCCTATTTAACAAGTGGCAAAGGGTGAGCGCACGATAGTGGTGGAAACCTGCCAAAGTTTCGCCGGGGGCATCCTTGTTAGCGCTGCTGCAGACTCGAAGAAGTCGACCCATCGCAATGCCGCACCTTCACGGCGAGATATCGCAGAAGGCAAAAGTTTTCCCGTCCCCTTTGCTGGCATGTTCCCGACGTTGTGAGAGCGGTGCTATCGGCCTCAGACCTGGAGTCAAGGAACCTATCCTGTGCCCTGCTTAAGTTCTTGGTCCTATTCTTGTGTCGGAGCGGACGATGGGACGGGGGCTGGCCGAAATAGAAGGTTCGCTGACGCTAGCAGTTCCGGGCGGGGCAATATCGTAAGGGCGTTTCCGTACCTACATTTTTTCCACGGAAGCTGAGAAGACTTTCGTCCGTCAGTATGTTTTGATAGGCGCACGTTCCGAGTAACTTCTGGATGATGTCCCGAGCAATTTTCTGTGGAGAGAACACGCGAACTCATGGCTATGCGTATATTTGTTGACCTTCACTTTTATTTCATGGTCTTTTTGTTCCCTCGCCTCATGGCGCAGAGTTCGTTTTTTCGCTGGTTTATTCATGGCTCTCTCTGGAGATTCGCGGGCGCTCGTTCATTCGGGGGTTTGCCCTAGGTGAGCACGAGGAGTGGATTTCAAGTGATTTAAGTGCTTTTGCTTTGACATGAAACGCGGGGCAAAATAAAGAGACAGAAACCCGTTACCTGTCAGGTGTCTCTCTGGCCGACGGCGCGGAGAACTGCTCAGGATTCTGCGGACGTCCGCCGACGTATGGCGTGCGGGTGACGTTGGCGCGGTGATTTGAGGTTTTGATCTCCGTGCTGACTTTGTGCGCTTGACGGACGGAGAGTTCGTGTAGTCTCTGAGTCGCAAAAGCAGAGAACTTGGCGCTACCCAAATAGCGAACTCTGGCGACAGTGGCACGTCTACAAGCCGACCATTTCCTCATTCGGCGAAAGAGGCCAAGCCCTGTCGCGTGGCGTGCACCGAACGAACCCAAATGCAGTGCGGGTGACAACTACACAACGCGTTCTGGCACATCCACACAGAGACGACGACGCCGCCGCCGCTAAGCAGATGTACCCGTTCATTCAGCAGTGTCCAAAATCGCCATATCCGGTGCGGACGCTGGGCTAGTCCAACGTGACCTGTATGACCTACCCGTACCGGGACATAATCGAGAGTCTTATTAGTCACGTCTACAACGTCACCGCACAGCAATACCTGTCGGCCCAGTTTCGACGCGCAATGCTGACGCACTTTGGACGCGTTTGGACGCGTTCTCGCTCTAAAGCCTGGGTACCGATGTCGCAAAGCCTCTTAACGATTGCACGAGGCCACTTCACTGCTGATACGGGAATGGCTGGTTCTTATCCGTTGTCCAAACCTCAGCAGTGTCGCCGACGAAGATATTAGCTCGAATGCCCCCCACAGGCTGTCACGTCATACAAGCGTGCTTCGACCTTCGTGACCAGCGCTCAAGATTCTCGAAATTGCGCATTCCAGTAGCGTGGGCGGGTTTTTTCGGAAATATAGCCAGTTGGTAAGACACGGCCATATCAAGCAATTGACTGACAACATTCGTCGACTTTCAAATGTGTTCTTGGCGTTCCACTCTTCTTCGTCGGGCCGTCGATATAGGACTTCAATGTAGATGGCCCACGGTAGGTGGTCAAGAGGAACAGTCCGCACGCTAAATGACTGCCGGTCGTGGTAGGCCGAAAAAAATGTGTTCTTGCTTCCCACCGACGTACGAAGTGCCGTAGTTGTATTTCACTACACGTGCGAGCGTGCTTCGTCCTGAAGCACAGTTTGCACACCTATTTTCTCACGAACGGAACGAAGATCTTTTAGTGTTTGGAATTTGCAAAAGGATTCCTACTGGAACCGGCTGGTATGTGGAGGTTGTCGAAGGAGTTTTTCTGAGGATATTTCTCTCTCGGTATAGACTAATAACTATGCATCACGAGAAATAATCGCAAACCCCCAGTATTTATTCAGGGAGTGAATACAGCCAGCATAATCAAATCTATCCGCAGTATCCACATCGCTCACAATTATCGAGTGAAATGTTTCATATCTAATACGTAATACGCCTTAACGGTGTTTTTTTTCTCAACCGAGTACGATCCGAGGGTTCTTACAAAGTGTACGAGCGAAAACCTTTCAGTAACGTTAAAACCGCGCTCGAAATGGCCATTACGTCAATTACGTCACCACTGGTAATCAGGAGGGCGAACTTTTGGCAAGACGCCCTCTTCACACCGTTTCCCGTCGCTGCATAGATGAATAACGAAGCAGCCCGCGTATCCGGACCGGACGACCTCGCAGCTGCGAACTCCGACCGAATGGTCAGACCCGTTGCCCTTGGCAAAGAAGCAGCCGAACCTGGCCGACGTCAGCCGATTCGGTATCTCGTTCCGCTGGGCTGGTGTTCACACTATCGAAGCCATTTTAGCATTCTCCCGAGTTCGACGGGCGTACTTCTGTCGACGTTGCGCGTCTCGTTTGCGATGATTGGCATGGTGATGCTAGTGCGTGAGTTTTGGCGAGTCTCGTCTGTTGACGAACTCTTCCGTCCGCCATCTGCGTGACATATCGGCAGCGTCACTCGTCCGACGGCGTGACGCAACCGACACGCTTCGATCGAACTTTTGTGAACGGCGCGGACGGCTAGTCAGAAGGCGTCCCTGAGTAGAATGCAAGTAGGTTTGCCTCCGACGCACGTAGACGATTTCGTTGTCCGAGCATATCTTCAAGGACTGAATGGTATGGAAAAAGGGAAAAAATACGATGGAAACAGCCATCGTCAGGGTGTGTTCCGGCGATATTGACGGGTGCCGACACCTCGAATATTTGACGAAGTAAAATCGTCTAATATCAGACGTAATAGGCACGTATTTCGCTAAGTTTGGCGATGATTTTTACAGCAACGTCGAATTTTATTGGATGTACGTTTAGCACTTTCAAGCCCCGAGAAAGGTTTGGTAAAGGAAAATTGAAGTGGAAACATTTGAAGTTGAACCCCTCCAGCAGTTTCATTTCTACGCCATAGAACAGTGGCGAGAGTTTTCGATGAACAGTCTAGATGAAGACATTTGCTGGTGTTTGACAATCTGTTCTGTTTTGTGAATGTTAAATAAAAGGCCCGTGCATACTTGAGGGCAGTTCCTGGAGAAGTAAAGGGAGCGCGTACTGACATAGTCTACCTAGAGTTGCCTTGCTGAAATCTTGAAGACTTGTCACGGTCTTCGGGTGTAGACAGGGCTTTTTTCAATCCGCGAAGATTATGTAAAAGAAGAACGAATATTCAAAAACGGGTAGTTTGGCAAAAATAATAGGGGACGTCACTTGAGCTCCCTCATTAAGTCCGCTTAAAAAATCTACCAACGACAAGCGTCAAACAATGATAATGAACAATCTGCAGATTTGTTCAAATAGTCGCCCAGAACACATCGACCCAACTGTTGCCCGGTCAGAAGCACCCCTTGCGCACCCAGTCCGCCAAAGCCAGGAGGCCAACTGTCACAATATTGTACAGCGTTTCTAAAACATAGACATTTTGCGCTGTATTCACCTTCACGACCTTGTCAGGTGTTTCGGTGTCCGGTCTTCATCTATCTACATGACCACGTTCGCTAATGCGAATTAGATCGTCTCGGGGTGTTATCTTCTTGGAGGCTCAGCCGTACAGTCGGGAACTATTCGTCATATTCGTCATCTCGTACCAGCACGACAACAAATAGCTAACTCGTTCCAGCAATATTTAGTGCGTTCCACTTCGGGGACTTGTTCCAGTGTGCGCGGGAGGCGCGCGCCGGAGGGCAGACCACCAATGCGCCAACGGACTTCTTTTTGCCCCCCCCGTTGTCGTGTGCCACGAAACACTCGACGAAGCCGTAGTGGCGGTTTGGTGCGGAAGTGCGGCCAAAGCCCAAGCAAAGATCCGATCTCTGTCTTCTGCATAAGTAATCTAATACGTAGCGAACATCCGGAGGACGTGTGAGGAGATTTTTTTGCAGATGTGCGGCTTTTCCCGTCGTAACGTTTCGTATTGTAGGTTTTTATTTGTCCATAGCAAGAAAAACTCACCAGCGAAGGTCCCGAGGAAGTGAAATGGAACAAAGTTCGCGAGCGAGATGCCCGACGTACTTCGTCGACAAACGCTACCGCGAATAAGGCTCGCTAGCGAGCCCGCCCCGGGGCAGATGTCGGAATACCATCCCTCGGAATAGATTACATAGCACAATGCCCCTTCGTGCGTGCATAGACAAATGCAGCGGCGTTGATCTGTGTCCATCGAGTTGGCAGATTTTATGCGTTGGTCCGTTCGTCTTCGTGTGCAGTTTTCTGCTCCAGTCCACTATAGTAGACTATATATAGACCTTCACCTTGTTCGGCAGCGTAGATAGATCTCTGGCTGTACCAGGACGAACTGAGGACGCTTACTGACTGAGGAAGCGTCACGTAAAGCGTTGCGCCGCCATTGTACGTTAGGCACGGGAGTCTGGCGACAGACGAATGCACGGTGGCATGGCCAGATGCAGGAGGACGTGAGGTCGAGTGGTGGAACTCAGCTCAGCCGTTGCTGCTTTCTTCGGGACGGAGGTCAGGACGTCTGCCAATCGCGCTAGAACCTGAGCGGCAGACGTCTGCCGTCAGGCCATTCTACCGACTTGGAATATACGACACAGCCGTGATGATCACATCCCGCAATGGCAGTGGGGCAAGAAGCCCCCTGCCTCCTTGATTAAATTTGTACGTCAATTAAAAGCGAAGGCCACCGCTGCTCAGTCGTCTGTTATAGCAAATGTGTAAGAGGCAGAGAAAACTAATTCACAGACGGCGTCACCGCTGATTTAGACAATAATAATAATAATGATGATGATGATGATGATAGTAACAACACCAACTTCACAAATTGTAAACAAAACAGAGTCGCAAGAACAATTTTAATCAATAACAAAATGCTAGTTTGATTTCATGTTTTTTTTTTTTTTTTAATTCGATATTTATTTCCTCTCGCTGAATAGTTCAGCCTATGACAAGGCATTAAAAGTGTTGACGCTATTAAAAGTATTGTGGCTGATAGTTACAAAATTACCAAGAGCAGCCCCATATCAAGTAAGTAAAAGCCCCACGTCGAGGGGCAAGAGAAACAAAGAAAGCGTAAGCCGTTTAGTTTGTTCCTCAAGTTATGCGCATTACCGTGAGCGAGCTACTCATCCGAATGAAATTGCACGATCACTTTATACGTCGTCGAGGGTTGTTGCTTCTTCCTTTTTCGGGCGTATGCTCTTGAGCCATTTGCGAGTCTGAGGTGTCTCATCTGAGGTGTCTAGAGTGAACCGTTTCGGTTCGCTAGTTCGCCTTTCTACCTTTGACTGCTTCTGGTGCTGCGCATCGGAGTGTTTCGTGCTCGACCTGCTCGCGCATGCAGCTGAGCCTGATCGGATCGTGCATTCGTTCGGCGCTCGGCCTTAGCTACGCGCCACCGTGAAAGGGCCAGTTGTAAACGTATTCTTATGGTGACAGTGTCCTTTTTTTTCGTGCCCTTCTATATATCTCTTCCGTCGGCTATCGCTTGGTCTGTCAGAGGCTACTCGACACACTCCAGATTTGACTGCTGCTACTCTTGCGTATGTTGATATAGTTGGAATGCCGGCGTGGCGTGGCGGCCACCGCAAAGCCGGGAATTTTACTTAGTCAACTCGTTGGGGCCGGAAGTCGTTCGCTTCCGAGTCAAATGCCGCTTGACAGAGAGGCTGAACGTACGGTAGACGAGCGGGGCAAGCACCGCCAGCAATCTACACCCTCATTCTTTGGACATCTTCTACGCTCCTGAGCTCACGAGCCTACAGGAGTTGAATCTGGGCCGCGGACAGGACACGGAGATGGCCCGTACACGACATAGGCGTAGGGTCGACAAGGCGGCTAACGAAAGCGAGGAAAAGCTGGGCTCTGTCCTTGGGTGGCAAAGTAACCTCACCGACATGGCGAGGAGGTTCGCAGCCGGGGGTTGACACCCGGTGGCCTTGAGTGAGTGCTGAGGCGAGCGGCCGCGTACACCGAACAACTCCGTAGGTATCCGCCAATGCACGGCTACGGGACCCTTTCGCCCGCGCGGAAAGTCGGGTGCTTCCAGCCTTAAAGGTGGACTGTGTCCTTTCTAAAGGAAGTAAAATGAGAAGGAAATGCGAAGGAAACAGCTAGATCGCCTACATCCCAGTGCGCAAGGGTAAAGGCTTTTTACGCGATGAACCACACTGGACAAGAGATACAGCGCTAAACGAACTGTAACGACTTCGTCGAAGGCACCTGCGCGGATGCGTAGCTCTAGCCACCAAGTGGAGCCGCACGTAAGGCATGAATGGTTGTGAAATTGTTGCATTCTGGCAGTTATTTGAACTGGCGTAGGTAGGGCTGCCACGTACGTGTGGGCCTACAGCTATTCAAAAAGCGAATTCCCGTTCAAGAAGGATCTGTCAATAACCTACGCTAGATTGCGGTCGAACAGTGGCGGCTGGACGGGGCAGTGACCATCATGGACTTCAGCCTCAGAGGCTTACTCTGTCCAGCATCGACATTTTTGGTTTTAGTCGAAACTTTGATATATTATAGAACCATGTCTGCCCAGTTGGGGCGAATCGAAGCTCGGCAGCGCCTACGTTATTATAGATATTTTGCCAGCCGATGTGTTCCATTTTTCGAGTTTTTTTTTCGTTTAGTGAGCTCCTTGAAAGGGACCAATCCGGCGGTGTTGTAAGGACGAAACCCCATTGCCAACAGGAGAGCGTTTAAGCCGAATTTTCACTGCAGTCTGACACCATAAGCGGCTTACATCGGCACGGCATGGCCCTTCGATATCTTAGCATTACATGGACACTTGAAGGGGATCATGTGAACGATAATCTACCGTGCTATGGAAAATCAATGTTGACCGATGGTCACCCTTCAAAAAAATGGCCATAGAACGAACAGCCGCAGATGATCGTATCGAAATAGAAAAAAACTGAACTTGACTGTTTGTACAGAGAACGAATGTTTCGTGCTTTTTAGATTGAGAGACGCGCGTCCCCCCCCCCCCCC
>MNPL01004703.1:17544-28290 GCA_002081605.1 Tropilaelaps mercedesae
TTTACGTTCGCTTGGGTCAGCCATTGAACAGAAGTGTACGAACAATGTTTGCATAGAATTATTCTGACCGCCCGTAGCAGTATGAACTAACGTCTGACTTTACAATGGGAATCGTCACCAAGGAGTCAAGAAATCAAATTGAGAGATCCACTGGACGCGATCCTTTATGAGTAGTGAAATGAAAATACCTATCGAAAGCGTTAGTGCCCGGATTTGCATTGCAAGAGATTGGAAACCATATATATACACATATATATATACATGTATATATATATATCTATATATATGTATAAATGCGATCACATATACGCTATATAATTTAAATCTTAGCCTAGAACGGCATTTGAGCCTACCATTTTGCCACTTCGAAATCACTCTAGAAAAGGGAAAAGAACTGCGAATTGTACTACGTCATGACACTACAACACCCCAGAACTCGACAACGAGAGGAAGAAGGCAACATTTGTACCTCATGATGCCGTTACGGAACATGCTCTATGCGTTTTTGAATAGCCGCAGGTACGTTGAGCATTCCTCTTCTATGTTGCAAAGCCAATTTCTTTACTCCTCGATTTTCACCGCATATACAAGCTGCCATTATCGTGCCTGCGAAATGACAGCCTCTTCTTTCGGCTTAGCGCCGTTTATCCGTAGTTGTCCCGCAGACTTCATCTCATTGAGCAAGAGAATGAGTTCTCCATTTTACGCTTCCGCACCTGACACGCCGACGCCCATTTCGGCTTCGCACTAAGTGCACGTTTTGCGACCGATGTGCACAACCTCTTCATTTGAGCAGCAGCAGCAGCAGCACCTCTCGTCTTCACCACATCGCAGTGGAATGGAATCGATGCATCGCGAGGCTGACGCAGCATCCATCGTTCTATCCTGACCCCCGTCCGCACCTCTACACGTGCAGTGTTCACTTCCCACAAAGAGGAGAAGCACTAATTCCTGCGAGGATTCCTCGGAATCACATCGCTAACTTCGCATGAACGAAATGTCGACGTCGTGATGCTCGTGGCCCCCATGGCGTCGAGAGCGGTGGGAATACTCAGTGGAGAAACGCACCGCTGGTCCCGATGCAATCGCCTCGACAGAAGAGCTAATAGAGGACCCACGAAGATCGAAGGAAACAGCGAATTCCGCACGTGGTTGGCTTCGGACCGATGGCGTTCCTCGCTTGGCCGATAGCGTTTGCCGTTCCCGCCATCCTCGCGCTAGTCCCATTCGCTTCGGCCGGTACACGCGCGCGTAGCCAACGGCAAGAATGTGCGTTCTACGTGAGAAGAAATTTTTCGGTCAACATGCCAGGTTGCGATGCGACCTGTTAGCGCGTGCATGTCGGCGTATGCTTATGAAAGCAGAAATCGCCAAAACGTCGAAAAAGAAAGAAAAGTAATCTTATCGGCTCGAGAGAGATAGAAGCGAAGCCATCGCTCAGTGGGGGGGGACTCTGCGTCTTCCTTAGCCAACGCTTTTGAGACCTGACCCTCTCTTCGGATCAGCCCGAAGAGTTCGGCGGGACCGCCGAAGTCTTCGGGACGATCGCCGCAATCGACGACAGTTCAATCCTGGGCATCCTTTCCGAAAAGATGAGCTGCTTGCCATTAGAGAGATGAGATATTTAACGAGTCCTACACGAAGTCCTAGACGAAGGGTGTCTGCCCACGAAGATCCATTGAGCAGATCCTGTTCGGCGTGGGCGGGAACGCCAGCAGGTGGAAGACTCACTTGTCACGCCATACCGTGCCTGTTGTGCGGATGCTCTACGGGACAGAACACAGCTCGTCTCGTCATACCTAATAGAGACAGTAGCTGGGCCTTTGCTCCGATTACTTTGGTGAGTGCTGAGCGGAGAACGTGTGCCGGTCGGTGCATCTGGATCAAGTGCTCCATGACCGCTGCCGACCGCAACGTGTCTGTACGTGCCAGACCCCGCGTGCTAATGAACGTGACAACGCGCACGTAATCCGACGACAGCGATACCTACTCTGTTGCACTGTGTCGGTAGCTGTACTGAATGTCGAAAAAAGCGCACTTTGAATGGTGCTGGCCAATGTTTGGAGGGTTTTGGACAATGGACAGTTGGCATGCCTCAAATGGGCGGCGGTCGCTAAACGTGCACCGTGTTTGTATTTTCCTCTCTAAGCTGAACAACCTAAATGGCCTATTTTGTCAAGTGAGCCTGTGTAGACGCATCATTATTAAGAAACACAAACAAAAACAAAACTGTATCGCAGACGATATCATCGTTGTCATTTTAGGCATCGACGTTTGAGCCTAAGATAGTAGAAATTGCCAAATAGGTGAATTGCGCAAGACAGACGGACGATTTCGTTATGAGACTGAGAGAACTCTGTTTTTCCGGTTCATGTTTTCATGTTTTTTCTGCTCGTTTGTGATACAGACATGAGTCAGAGCGAGAGAGAGAGATATGGCTGGCGTTGTCAATTTCCGCAGACTTTGTGTTATTGAATAACGACGTTATCACCTACATTCGCCGACACGCATGTTATGGAGAGGGATGTAACGACAGAAACATCGAAGAACACACAGCACCGCACACCGTCGAGGGTATCAAGAACAGAACCGACTGGCCCCCCCGTCGCATGGAATTTTCGCTTACAGCGGTCCGTACGCACGGACCTGCCGCATGGGCTCTACATGGCCACTACTACGGCCAATTATTGCCGAGCGAGATATTGTCGATGGTCTTGGCTATTACTAACCCAGATAGGCGTGTGTGCCTCTCAAGCACATGCCGTTTTCCGCACAAAGGACCAACAAATGTTCTGTGGCGATGTCTGTACAGCACCGTACCGGCATTTATTCCACTTTGCTCGTTTGGCCTGCAGCTAAACGAGTATTCGAAGCACAAGGGCCGGTGGTGGCGTAGGACGTCGACCTTCTCTGTGAAGCTCTGCTTCCTGTCAGCGATTTCAGGCCAGCTCACCTGGCCGAATACCAACGACTCTGATAGTTTGTTCTGTTTTTTACCCCTTTGTCGTCGCCTGGACGTCCAAGACGTCCAACCAGACCTTCCCCCCAGCTGGCACAATGCCTATCGCACCGACACAGACAGACTGGGCAATAAAAGGCTATAAAGGAACGCAATAAGACAATAAAATTCACCTGCTTTGGGCCATTGGCCGTGCTCTGTGCCGATACCCACCCGGTCGTGATTCTCTTTGTCTTCCGGCCGATCTGGCCCAGCTGGACGGCTATGCAATTGTCCGTAGTCAACGGGCGGCGAAAAAAAAAAAAAAAAAACAGAACAACAAACAACGAAGAGAACTCTGCACCACCCGAACGGGAAACGAGGCGTTCGACGACCGACTTCTGTGGTGCGGGTGCAAAAACGCCGTCGTTGGTGGCCTGGCCCGCTAGGCCATAGCTACGGCCTGAACGAGGCTGCGTCGTACCAAAGGCGAAACAAAAAAGGCCAACTTAGTCTGATGGAGCCGTTCGTACGCTAACACAGCGTCGTTCGACGCTTCTCGACACTCTGTCGCAATCATCCTATGAGCCTATTTATGACCTTAGCCGACGAAAAAGGCAGGTTTTTGACGACTGACGTTCTAGGCCATCATGTCGTCGTCGTCTGCGAACGGACCAGACAAGCTAGCGTGACCGGCTAAGCGTCGTTCGGGTAGCGGCCATTAACGTTACTCTCGGTAATCAGTTCGTCGTAATGTCCTTCTCCTCCCCCCGCCCCCTTCCCGTGCAGGACCAGCTAGTTTGGTTTCGGCTCCGTTCGGAGGCTGTTCCTATTGACGAGTTCGGCGGCGCGTCCGGCTACGGAGACCTGATGCCGCACGGAGACGTCGTGGCCTGCCATCTTGGCCGTGTCGATCCGCCAGACCCGAGCCAGCCAGGCGAGAAAGAGTTCGCATTTTACCACCGCCGCCGCCGACCACCGCCGTCAAATGCAGGACGGCCAAGTGTCGCCGTCCTTTGGTCAGGGAATGCATTGTCAGGCTAATTCGAGTATCGCCGTTCAGTCGCGCACGCGGTCTGCGGATGAGAGAACGACATCGTCACAGGACACATCCCGTTAGTATCGTTCCTGCACGAAGACCTGGAGCGACCGACTCTCAACGCTGTCCGCTAACTTTGAGTGGTAGCGTGCCTCCCCCCTTCCCTCCCGAGAGCTGTTCTGGCACGCTGGCTGGCACTCGGTCTGAGCGTGAATGAAACGTCCACGCAGATGCACGTGTCACTCTGTTTCGTAGGCGTCTCCAGAAACGAGTCCTGAACCTGCGGTGCGGTTGCTTGCGCCTGTTCGGAAGTCGCCAGTACTGCTTAGTCGAGTACTGCTCGCGTGCCGAAGTCAGGCGACACCAGAACGTGTCGTCACCCTACGTGGACTTGTGCGCGTGCGGTTTCGACATTAGATTTCGATGAAATATGCGTTCCGAGTAGAACGTAGGTGGGTAACTTGTTTCCCTTCGATAGCCCCTCCATCAGGAGGAACGTTTGACGATACGGACGGCGATGCCGACGGAAACCCGCAAAGGCAAACAGCATGAAATAGACAAACGACACAACGACGTTGGCCAGTTGGCCGCTAGATCCAATCCAGAAATGCTGTAGACATTAATCTGACATCTGGCCGACGCGTAACTTCGGCGAGCGGCTGTAGAATTGCACGCAGATGCGCATCATCTTGCGCACCATCGCTCCGCTGCCGAGCCGTACGTTCCTTGTAGAGAAAACGCGCACGGGCCACGCGACATGGAGGAATTGATCTGGCTAAGTAAGAACGCTAACAACATTATCACCTACCTATGGCAAATAATGATGACCGGCAATTATAATCATGAGCAACAATGGAGTTGTTGCTGTTTCACCGCTGTTGGCAGGACAGTCGCATGGTAGCGCAGCCTCGCGGGCTTCGGGCGGTGCGTGACACCGTAGCTGAACACACGACTGGCGCATCCATCATCCGTGCGAAACTTCGCGAATGTGAAATGGATGAATGCATACGGCGCCGATGCAGGCATTTCATGCGTCGAAGTCGCATGACACTCTCAATTTTCGTAGTGCACCACGTGGCAGCGTCGTAGGCAGTATCCTGGAAAAGGTGGTCTCTAACGCGTCTGGGTGCCGCCTGCGCTGAGAATGTACGGCACCCATCAATCACAAGTATTGAATCGGCGAGATATAGCCGCGCATAACAGCAGCGCGGCTCCTCGACCTAAAAACGAATGAGCTACTTACATCCGTAAAGCTGCGTCCTGCATCCAGGACTGCTCTCGCAGGAGGAAACGTTCACAAAGGTGGCCATAACTCATACGCGAGGTACGCACGCCCCGTAGCGTCGCAAGGCGATTGTCGATTTTCGCCGTTTTTTTTTTCAGAAGTGGGGTTGGGGGGGGGCTTATAGTTCCCTAAATTGTAGTTGGTCATAAGGCCAGCGTTCGGTGGATGACAGCTAGCGCGCGCGCACGTGTGTGTGTGTGTGTGTGTGTGTGTGTGTATAGAGCCTTAGGAATACTGGTGATGAGAAGACGCCTTTTCGTTCATATTCGTTCGGCATTGATTGTTGATCATGATGTGGCTCTAACAAAGTGAATGAATGTGGAATAATAAAGATGCAACAGTAGATGCAGTCCTGAGTGCGATGATGATGATCAATGCCCAGAATGTTGGACTCCCTAGAAGGCACGGGCCCTAGATGTCCTAGGATAGGCGTAACGTTGAAGGAAAACGTCTATCCCGGACGTTCCACTAGAAGATCCAGTGATGCACGTAGCCGTCACGTCGCTCCGACACATATACGCCGCATATTCGTGGCATTACCGAACATGTTAGACAGGTGCTGTTCCTTTGTACGTAAATGTACGGCTGAAAATTGTCACAAACCCATAGAAAGCCACGACGACGTTCCGTTGTTGCGTCGGCCATGAGAGCCAGGCTAGAGGGATTCGGCGAGTAAACACCTTCTACAAACAGGTACATGCGGCTAACCCTCATACCTGGGTGTCTTTTGCACGCATGCGCGTAACACAACCCCTGCATCGACGGCGGTCTTGATATATGGCACACCCTATGCGTACAGAATGTCGAGAAAGACTTCGCATGTCTTAGACCACTCACGTTCGTCTGGCCCCAAAAAAGCAACGCCCTTCTTCGTTGTATTTGCCTAGGTCATATTTCAGCGTGCCTGTCCTCGCTTGTGCATCCGCTGTGCACACATGAGCAGCACCATCTGCTACTTTGATGACTGGTCACGTGGTGGCCACCGTTGGACGACTTGACGGGACCGACATGGCAGAAAGGTGGCCCATAAAAGATCAGGCGACGATCCGGAAAGCAGCCAAGGCGATGGAGTACGCTTCCCTGTCTCACCTTTCCCGTCACCTATTTCGTCCTGCGCGGGGTTCTCCCTCGAAGGGATCTTGGCTTCCCCATCCAGCCCCTTCGTACAACATCTTCGTCTGGAATTGTCGCGGGCCGGATGTGTCGAAACGAGCGAGCGAGCGTTCGTCACAATGCCGAGGACGAGACGCCGGCCGAGTGCCACCGACCGCGAAGGGCGTCCGAACGACGAAGCTGAGTGTGTTTAGTCACCGTCGACGTTTTTGCCGTCGCATGAAGGCTGGCCCCATGCCGACTGTTGTTGCTTACGGCGACGATGGCGGCGGACTTGCGTGACGATTTGGGCAGGCTTTTTTGTGCCTGTTATGGAGAGGCACAAGTTGGAAGCACACTTCGCGCCCTCTTCGACGCTGATACTTCAGGCTACTCAAAGGACGAGACTGCTGTGTTCGAGGTGACGACTACAGCACAGCCTAGCGAACGTCGTCAGAGCGTCACCTCCCACCCGCCCATTGTGGCCTTGTTTCAGGCGGAAACCAATTATTGTCGCTGGAACGTATCGGACTAGAAAATAATAGAGGTCGCTGACTAATTACGCTGACACACGAGGGTCTCTACACTTCGCTAGATTATCCCTAGTCTAGTGAGTCAAACTGCTCAGGTAGCAGCAGTCGGATGGATCCCCACCGGAAGTTCATTATGTCGCATCTGGTAAATCGTCATGGACAGCTGACATTCGAAAGTCGATCATGACGACGACGCACGATCGGCGCTACGACCGTATACAGAGCAGCACATTATACTGTTTGTTTGTTTTTTTTTCTCTTTTCGTTCGGCTACGTATACTTGACACTAGACACGACGCGTTCGATTGAAACTGTCCAGTAGTCATTACTCTGCAGCGACGCCCGCCCCGTCACGCTCCGCAATCTGCGGTATAGCCACCGGAACTAATTGTTGGTGACCATCGATCATCCTGCAGGACCGAAGCTGTCCGCGCGCCTAATCGACGTCCATCGATGAACTCAGATGAATAATCACGGCCTCCGGCCGACACTCGAGGCCCTGTTGGTAGATAAGCGGCAAACTGGTGCAAGCGAATCCGCAGGCTTAAACGGCGTGGAGAAACAGCCTTGGAGACACGAGTTGACTTCGCTCGCGAGTCTCCACCTCTTATCAATGGTTCGCAGCTTATCCGGCTTGGCGGGGGTCTAAATCCCGCTGGCTCGGAAGTTTCACGCTGCTCCCTCCACCGTCCAGCCATTCTCGCCACCTTTAGCTGTGCTCTTGCGCGTCGAACAAGCACACGGTGTAAACCTTTAGAGTGCCTGCCAGCATAGGGGGCCTTACACTTCGGATAATGTTTTGAGGCTTTCGATTTCCGCTCGTGGCGCTCGCTCGGGGTTCGGAACTGTTGAGCCGCCCTGCCTGAACGGGACACGTTTCGTTGGGTTTTTTTGCTCTGCTTCATGCACGCGTTAGCCTTCGCTCTCACCTCTGCCATTGATGCGTTCGGAGACGCTACACATCGTCGGCGTTCATTTAACTAATCCTCGACAATTCGAGCTCGCTGGGGAACAAGTAATACAACGATTCTCGGGTCTCGCCCTCCCCAGCTAAGCAGTCTCCCTTTTTGCAGTCTCGTACGTACGGATGAGAGAACCCCCATTTGTTCCCGTTTGACACGCCCGGTTTGCAGCGCAGACCGTCGGTACGGCTCCGTACGACGCCGATCGGTCGTCCTAGTAGACGTCGTCCTGATGGCTCACTTTTGTCGGGCTTTACGTGAAAGGCCGTGTAGGTCGTGCGCACCGCCTTCAATGTCATCCGGCGAACTTTAGATATTGTGGCCAACAAGGCCACAATATCGGCACCTGCTGCTTGCAGAGGACATATAGCATCATATATAGCTCTAGGCATCGTATCAGCGCATCGCACGCCAGCCCGTGCCATTCTCTCCGCCCGTTGGTGGCGGTCCAAACGGTCCCTGTGGAGCATGAAGGACACATTCGATCTTCAACAGCTGGACAGGGTAAAGCTTTCCGTCTCGTTATTACGTTGTTGTTGTAGATGGTGTCGTAGTGCGATAGGTAGATAGTGGGACACTATCTAGCAGCGACAGGCATCTGACAGCATCGAATCTATTTTCCTATTCGCCTATTTTCCTCCGTCTGTTCCGGATAGGCATGGCGGCCCGATTTGCGTGTGGACACGGCTGAAAGCGAGCGCTTGTCGCAACTGCAGTGCCTGTCGAAGCAGAGGTCTCTCGGAAATTACTCGGTCGTCGACGCGCGTAAGAATGCGTGGCTCGGACGAGCCCCTACGCGCGCAAGGGCCACCTGGCCTGTAGAGAGACACGCCCCCTTACGTGTTAGTCGAAAAAGTGTTTGCGTCCTATTTGTCCCTTTACAGGTGTCCTTTCTCATATCTCTCGGCCTGGTCCGTGCTCGTCTGGCGACATTTCATAACTAGGCCCATCACACCATCGATGGCGAGGCGTTCAAACTTCATCGTCGACATTCGCTGATGTAACACGAAGACATTATTAAGCGCTGCACTTCTGCAAACATCGTCGAGCTCATCGACTGGGAAGCCGTAGACCGTCGTCACCGACGTTCAGAACCGATTTGGTAGAAGCGGTCGTCTTTGCCTAGGCCCTCGAGGTAAACGAACTGCTAGACCAGTGAAGTCCACAAACTTACCGTCACGCGACAGAGGTACGAACCCGTAAAAGCATGCCAAAGTCAGCAGAGATCAGTAGTTGGTCTGAAAACCTGTTCATCCTCACAACAGGCACGCTTCACGGCGTAACCTCATAATATCACTTCCACGATCAGAAAGGGCTGTTGAATTTCGATACTTCTGCAATATTCCACAAAAGCAACACGAAGTGGCCTGCATGGCAGCAATTTATTGCCAGTTTGAGAAAAGCCTAGCCCCGCGAAGTATCCAGCTTGACCTCTTTAGTACGTGGACAAGGTCACCCCGAAGTCGGCATAAAGGTGTGATTCGATGGCAGCCGCTGAGCGTTAGCCGAGAAACGACAAAACAGAAGAACCTCGCAGTACTCGCAGTACACCGACTTCAAAATGTACGAATGTATGTCGGCGTTGTACCCTGGCGCTTCAATGGACCTCTATTTGGCGTCCACTCCGACCCAAAAGGTACCGCAAGCGTAATAATACAATTACCCGTCTGACCACCTCCCCATCGAGTCGCTAATGACCGCCTTAGCGAGGTTCGTCGGCTCACTGGAAGAACGAACTGCGAAGACCAATTAATCGTCGCCAACGACTACTGCCTTTGCAGGACCTATGTGGGCCTATATCGCTGTAGCTTCTTCGTTCGGTGCGCTCAGATCTTAATCTCGTAATACAGCCACCTCATCATCACGAAGGCCCTCATAGGACTTTATTAGAGAGGAGTTCTATAGAGTTTCCACTGCTCGCGAACGCAGAAGACGGTGAAGCTTCGTGCTTTCTCGCGGTTGTGCTATCCAGATGACCTTGACGTGACGTTAACGCTAGTCATCGAGTGGCGATGCGATCACAAAACGTCTTCCTTCTAAGGAGGCCCTCGTACCCGTCCATGTTTGGCGACATGTTTGGCACCTGAGGTCGTGACCGACTGACGCTTCTTCGTCACGAGCGTTAAACGTCCGATTTCGTGCAAACGCTGTCCCTTTACGAGAGAAAACCCGCGCAGGCCACCCGCAGCAGCGGCACCTGTCACGGCTGAAGACGCTTTAATAGCAACCTTGCCCTGCGCTGTACTCGTTGTGCTGTTGTGCAAATGTGCTTCTATATGGAGGACATCCTTGCGACGACAACGAACGTGACCTATAAGCTGTGACCTAGGTCTCTTCTCCTGTTTCCCGCGGCAACTTTTACGGCCACCCCAGTACGATCGTATACGGCCGAAAACGCCGGGAAGTGTTTCGCATTTTGTTCGCGCGACGGGAAAACGCTCGATCCTGTATATTTTACAGAGTCGCTTCTCTTTAAGGAAGAACACGGCAATTTTGGCTACTACTCGATCAGTGTAACGTCTCACCCAACGCGCGCTTTTCCTGACGACGTTTGCTGTCTACGGCTACCTAAAGCACACACACACACACACAACACGCACGCACACACACTCGTACACGCGCACACATACACGCAACACGCACACACACACACTCATACGCACACACACACACACACTCATACACACACACACACACTCATACACACACTCATACACACGCACACACACTCATACACACGCACACACACTCATACACACGCACACATACACGCAACACGCACACACACACACTCATACGCACGCACACACACTCATACACACGCACACACACACACACTCATACGCACGCACACACACTCATACACACGCACACATACACGCAACACGCACACACAC